>VZTI01001779.1:563937-588808 GCA_013397865.1 Struthidea cinerea | reverse complement strand
AAAAAAAAAAAAAAAAAAAAAAAAAAGAATAAATGGATCTGGAGAAAGAGAAGGTGGAAAGGCCTGTGTTCAAAGAGAAGCCAAGAATTACTGAACAAATACAACTTAGTATAGCTTATAGTACAGTATGGAGTGGTTGTGTATGGCAAATGCTTGATCTTATTTAGAGTACTATCATTTCTTATGTGTTAGGACTACTAAAAATTGATTGTCAAATTTAAAATAACTTTGAAAACTTTGCCACCTAAATGTGGAAAAGCAAGCATGATGTAAAAACAGACAAAAAGTAAAAAAGTAAATGTGGAAAAGTAAAAAGAATAAATGTGGAAGCTGCCATTTGGTAGCATGAAATCTCCACAAAATATTGCTTTATGGCTAGACATCAGGCCAAAAATACATCCTCTTCTTTAACTTTACTCATGCTCATGTCGTTAGTCCTACCAAGGTAGGCAAAATATTTTGCGTTCATGGCAGTTGAGCACTGTGGCACTCAGAGCAAAGGAGCTTTTATCATCCTATTGACTTCAACAGCACTGCAAAACACATGAAGACAGTTTTTGAACAGCAGTTCTTTCCTCAGTACAAACATTACCTTAAGTGACCCTGAAAGGGAAGTAACCAAAATTGTGAGGAGTTGCGAAAACGAAGAAGGACATAGGTATACTTAACTGGTTAAGTTAGAAACATGACAGGAAATTAGCAAATGAGATGAAGACTTGAAAAATGCATAAATGGACATTAATCCAGAAGCGAAATATCCAAAACGCATCTCAGATCAGGAGAAGAAAGCTGGAAAGCAATAATAACCCTGAATTATATTTCACATGAAATAATGTTCCTAGAAGCACATGGGTTTCAGCATGATGTTTCTGCTCATGGTGAAATGGGGGAGTTTCACTTAAAAACCTGTAAAAAGAAAACAGCCCTTGGGGGTATGAGAAAGTTGGTAGGTTGTATGGCTCAGCCTGCAGCTTCAGCATTATCTCATTTGGAGCAGGAACTTTGCTTGGGAGCAGGGCTGATATGGTAGTTGTAATCAATAAACAACTGATTCAACTGGTTTATGCAAAATTAATATATTCTCAGTGTTTCAGTTATTATTGCAAACTTCCAAAATGCCACCCAACCCCTCAGAAGATCAGGGATATATAAAAGAGTGTGGTCTCTTATCATCATACCCTTCTCTTCAACAGCTTGTGAGGGAAGATTCAGTTATGAAAACAATACTGGACTATTTTGTCAAAAAATGTCCAAGTCAGTTCAAATATTCTTGAAACACTTGGTTAAAAAAGTTTAGAGAACTGACCTTTAAGTTCTATTTGGTCCTCCCTGTATTTTTTAATCAAATGTCCTATTGGATTTTTGCTTTCTTCATGCTGACAGTCTGCAGGCTCATAAGCTTCTGGCTGATTTTTCTGGGTGTGGATTCAGGTGGACAGCTCTGAGCACTGAATTCCATTTAGCTAGAAAATAGGCATAGTTTAAACAAAGCAAACTGAAGGATTGGATCATGCCTGTGTGTGTCAACTCTGATATACAGTTTCTATCTCTTTGCATGAGAGGAAGAATTCATCTCTGTCATCTTGAGCACTCTGCTAGGGCTGCTGGCAAGGCATCTGTGGAGTTTGTGTGATGGTGCAGGTTTTTGTCTGCTGACCTAGACCATAACCTTCAAAATTCACAGGCAGGTCTATTAAGGCTTCTCTTGGGACACGTGTGACAGAGCAGTAACTCTGTTTTATGACTGCAACACTGAGCATTTTCAGAGTGGCTTTCAAGTTTGAGGCAAAATTACCGATATCTAGGACACAGAAGAGTTTGCACAACTACTAAAAATGTTTCCAGGAAATACCTACTTGATAGATCTATGTGGTGTTTCACTGGGCCCTAGAGACTCCCTTGAGTCTCTTTCAGATGCCTCACTAAGTTGAATTTCTTGGGTGTAAATCTTATAAGGTGTTTTAGGTTTCCATAGGCTCACAAACTTTCCATAGGCTCACAGCAAAAGGCCTGCCTGGTTGGATGCCTATGTATTCCATTGCTTCAGAGAAAGGGTCCTTGTGGTGGCTGTCCATGCAGGTTCTGAGGAGTTATTACAGTGGTCAGTAACTTTCCAAGACTCTGATGCCAGGGAGGGATCTGGTTTTGGAGTGCAAGTCCTATCTAAATGCTGTATGAGCTTTGTTACAACATGAAAAAAGCCGTCCCGGTCATTCTGGAACTTTCTTAAGATAGAATTCATATTTGTCGCAGCGTGGGCTGATGGTAAAGTGCCGTGACCTTCCCAAAAGCATCTCCTTGTGAAGCCACTCGGCAAGGCCACTACATGTGTGCACACCACACGGGATAGCTAGAGTAAACCAGCGACGAAGAAAGCAGGAAGGGTCTCCGTATGGGGTTCCACGGGGGAGGTTTATTCCAGCCATGCGCGTGAAGGGGTCCAGGGACAAAGACATATAACATTGGAGGGTCCAGGTTTAAATATGGGAGCAGAGGGAGCATCAGGGACCAATGATCTGAGGGCATGAGGGTGGTACGCAGGCGGGGCCAGGGTATGGGAGCCAATGGGGAAACTCTGAGGGAGTACCAATGGGGCAAGGGCCAATGGGGGAACAGGGAGTGGAGAAGCTTCTGGAGTAGGAATATATTAGGTAAGAAGGGGCAGGGAGGCCAATGGGCCAACCAGGGAAACAAACCAGGAGTATATTGACATAATGCAGCAAAGGATCCTGGGGGAAGCCTTTTCTGTCACCCTAACCTGGGGATGATTTCTGTTCTTAGGGACTGTCCCACCAGTGGACTCTCTTTGTCCCTTGAATCACAGGCCCACTGGCCTCCACACATAGTATCTTCTTTTACAAGAAAGGTATTATGGTACTGACATCGAAAAATCATTGCTGATATACCCCAGAATTTACAATCTGTATAAAGAGTTTCCCTGGAATATCCTGCATGTTCATGTGGACCTCCACATTCCTTTGGCAGTGTGTCCTATTTGTGACGTTTGTGCCGTGTCATGGATACCAGTTCTCCAAGCTTGCTGAGCTTGTTGTCTGTTGTTTGGACAACCTCTTTGGTCCAGTTAGTGCCTGACCTATTCTGTGAGTTCTGGAGAAAGTGTTAGCTAATCCATCCTCAACTGGATGTAGTTGGGATGATAATTCCTGGGCTGGCCTACAAACCCCCTCTGTCTCTTTAGATGGAATTTCTTTCCATCAAAGATGATCTCAATTGCTTGTTTTTTTCGAGATTCTGAAATCTCGAATCATAACATGGCCTTTTCTTTGCCATATTTTTTTATTTTCCGTCTCCAAGTTCTTATCCTCAATGGCAGATTTTGACAGTACCAGCAGTTTTGTTTCTTTTATACTTTTTTCTACTTGTCAACGGCTTTTCTTTCTCTGCTAATGTCATGGTTTCTTATCACATGCTGGCTCACGGACTTACATCTGGATTAAAAATAACAAAAAGTTCCACTTGTTTTTGAGGTGATAGCCTGCCTCATCTGCTGCTGCAGCAATGATTAATTGATCTGAGCTACTGGTCAGTCACCCCTTATGCTGTGTTCACACCACTGATACTTGGTAAATATATGCAAGAAATATGCTACCTATTTGTGGGATTTACCATGGGGTATCACCTTCCAGATTCTGCTTTTTTTGTGGATTCCGGCCTTCAGGCCTCAGTGTTTCCCCTGGATGAGGTCCCTTCTTGGATCTTAGTATTTTGGATTCCTTGTTTGTTTTTTTGGTCCCAAAACACTTCCGGACTAGGTGATATCTTTTGGCAGAAAAATTCTCATCTTTTGGTCTAAGAGTAATTTCGATTTTATGCTATAATTGGTTGTAGTGACTTGTGTCCTTTTGCCCTGGAGCCACATCCCACCTTGATTTTCTTGTCTGGGAATGGGTTAGGCCTTTCATGATTTGCTTTTTTGCCTTAAATCAATTAGATATGTTTTTCTTTCCTGTTTTGGCTTTTTTTTTTCTTCTATATTTCATAGATTCTCTCACAAAGATTCAATTTTCATTCACTGCACAACTACTAAAAATAGAACCAGGAGCTGAATCAGCAGTTGATGACTCTCTTTTTTCCTAGTACTTTCTGCTTACAGATGGTCTGCTGGCCTACACCTTTTCCCCCTCAAAGGCTCATCTTTAACCAGTGTCATTGTTCCAGTATTGCTGCTTGGGGCTTTTTCTAAGTTGACTTTGCTATTTTTGAGTGCAGTTTTCCTTCACACAAAGACCTTCTTTCATTGACTGCAGTTTAAAGGGGGATTTATTTATAATTATTTTATTTCTAGGTGGACTGGGGGAGTAGATTGTCTTATATTGCCAGTGTCATTTAAAATAGCAATAGTATAAAGCAAAATAAGGTCTTTTAATTTTTAGTGACATTTATTGTATTTTTGAATACATTATGCCTTTGGTGAAACTCTTGTTCTGTTAATAGAATGTTTTCTTATTTCTTCCCTCCTCCCATAAAAGTTTACTTATAATAATTTTGTAAACCAAGCAGCAAAATATAGGTGCCAGGCCTTGAAAGTCTTTTACCGTGTTTTTTTAACAAAGTACATAATGTAGGTATGTGATTTTTCACTGGTAAATGAAAATGCCAGGAACTTACTATAGGTTACTACAACTTTGTCTGTAATAACTTTAAATCCCATTATGATAATCTCATTTTACAGCATGCTTTGGTCATAAGAGCAATATATCAAGGGAATAACATGCCAGTTACTATCCTTGGGAGTAAAGATTTCAGAGCAAATACAGCAGTTTTACACAGAAGGGAAAAGGCAGCAGAGAATGGGTGTTTAAGACCAGGGTCATCCACTGGGGCTCCCTGGCTTTCCCTGTGTTATGTAATATATAATTTGAATTTATTTACACTGAATCCTTTTGTAATGCTTTACCTGTGGCTGTACCAGGGAAGAAGAAGAAGAAGACGAGGAGGAGGAAGAACCACATGAGGAACTTGCAGCTTGTGTAGGGGTGAGTGTGGTCTCCAGGGCCTGGACGCAATTCAGCATGTTCCCTGTTTTAAAAAAAGCAGTAGCCCCTCCATGGGAATTCAGAGTGGTGCATGAGATTCTCTCCAGCATTAAAGGTGGTGTAAAATCCAGATAAAGAGGACAACAAGCAATAGAGCTATGGAAGGTCAATTAGCATACTTATTCTCCATGAGCATGGCTTTTTACATGTCTTATGGCCTTGAATATCTCTTTATTTTTTATGTTTTTGAGCTGATAAAGAAGTGAATTCCAGAACTATGGAAAATCCTGCTTGAATTTCAGACTCTCTAACATGCAAACCCCGAGATACCTATCGGCTGTCGTTCCAAAACAAAATACATTCAATCCACTCTGGGCTCTTCAATACATAAGGATTTATCTGCTCCAGGAACTGACTGTGGTTTACTTTTCTCATGCTGAAAACATTGCAGAGCAAGATATTTTGGTCATTTTAATGGGCAGAATCAGCATAACATCATGAAGGACTGCTCTGAAGCAGCAGGATAGTTTTCAATGCATAGAATTAACCTTGGCAAAAGTAAGAAAAATGATTACTACAGTGAACTTGAACCTGCAGTGCCTTCTTGAGGGTTATTAGTGTGGTAGGTTTGTTTGCTTGTATTTCAATGCTGATTCCAAACCTCGGGTTGGTTCAAGAGATTGAGGTGAATAAATAATTCATAAGGTTTTCTTAATTTAACTTTTTGATTCCATCCCGACAGGGCATAACTATGCAGTTGGTGAAAATATATCTGCATTAAAAATTGGGAACATTAGAAAAAGAAAAGAGAATACAGCGTTTAGGATAAATCTATGCAAAGCAGCTTCATTCCCTGAACTTCAAACTGTTGGCTTTAAATTTTGATGAGAAATAAAGGGTTTATCTATATTTCCAAATTTAGAATTTTTTAAAATAAACACTTTAATCCTTGAAGCAGAACAAAATGTTTTGGGGTTTAGGAGCTTTTTCTTGCTCATTATACAATGGCAACAAATATTTTTACATTTTAAAACCTCTCTTGTTGTATCAGCAGCTCAAACATTCCAGCACTGTGTATTTGAAAGTGAAATGATCAGCGAAAGTAAAGCTGGTATTATGGATGTTTTTTCTTTGCCAAAACTGAGGGACTTGCATGAAGCGATAGGGAGATTTGAAAGAATGCAGTGCTGTATACTGGTTTTTCATAATTTAGAATAAATTAGTCAAATAAATTCTCTTGTATTTCTTTAAATGAAAGTAAGAGCATAGAGTATCTTTAAGAGTTTATCCCCAGTTATGGAGAATAGTTTAAAAGCTGTGTTTGAGAATGAAGGAATCCAGCTCCCCTTTCTTAGGTGGTCTGCAGACCACCTGCTGCTGGAAGCTTGTGACCAGCTTTGGTTCTGGCTTCTGAGATAAGTTGTTCCTTCCACACTGCAGGCAAGCTTCTGGTACAGGACTGCTTTTTCCTCAAAGACTGGCTCAAAGTTTGCAACTTTTTGGATTGGCTTTGTTACCCCATCACAGATTTATCCATATTAAAATCTCAATTACATAATATAGGGAGTATTGCTGTGAAAGCTGTATGAAATATTCGAAGTTAAAAGCAAAGTCAACACCTTGGTGAGACTTCCCAGGTAACACCTTTGATTGCAAATTGCTGTTGATGAAAGAATAGCCACTGCAAAAACCCAGATCTGTTATCTTGTCTCTGTATCTCCCAGAGCTTCATCTTTGAAGCTGATACTTCCTCCCATTGTCCCTGGGGATGATGTCTACAAAATGGTCCCAACCTCACCTTATCTGTCTCATCTCATTGCTCGCGTGCTGGGGAACATGAGCTGAATCAGGACAGCAAAATGACCCCCAATTTATACTGTGTTTCTTTTGGCTTCCCAGAGGAACTGGCTTTAACATTTGACAAAATAAGTGTAGCAGCTTGTTGTATGAAGCAGAAACACCAAGATCAATTTTAGACTATAACGATGAGGTTTAAATGTCCTCAAAATACCATTAAATGTTTATTTTTTCCTAATATACTATAAAAAAAAATATAGACTTGAACATTGTTGTTAATTGACATGGTGAAACTGGTAACAATAATCCATTGAAGGATGTGTCCATGCTAAATCCTTTTGTAGGGAATTTTCACTTTTTTTTCCAATTACACATTTTCATTCTTCTAATAGATTAAGAAAAGCTTGAATTCCTTAATAGGTGTCTGCACAGCATGTGGTCTTGACAGAGCTAGGAACAGCAATTGCTATGTTTTTAAAATGGAATGGTTTGTAAATTGTTAGATTAACCACCATTTTAATATAATTTTTTTTGCAAGTATTGGTTTGATAGTTCACAATAACGTGTAAATGTTAAATTAAGCTGACCTATTTGTTTTTGTCCTGGCATAATTTCACAAAGTATAAAACCATTTTTATAACAGCATGGGGCTAATACACTGACTATCTTTCCATGTAGAGCCAGAAAAAGGCAAATTGGGAAAGAAGTCTGTGAAGATTTTTGTAATGGAATAAGCTTAAAAGTAAAATTTCATGCCAAGCAATTTGCACTGTATTTTTCAGTCACATGCTGTAGTTGTAAATGAAACTTATTTTCAAGTCTTTTCATAGAATAATAGAATCATAGAACAGTTTATGTTGGAAAGGACCTTAAGGATCATCTTATTCCAACCCCCCTGCCATGGGCAGGGACACCTTCCACTGGACCAGGTTTCTCAGACCCCCATCCAGCCTGGCCTTGGACACTTACAGGAGGGGGAACAATCAACATACAATTCGTCTGTTCTCACATGTCCCCATAGATGCAGATGGACATATAGCTTTGTGTCACTTCATGTATATTTTATTTTCTGCATCAAGATGAAATTTAAAAAAAAAAAGGTTTATCCAGAAGAGACAGTGATGTGGAGGAACTTCTGAACTTCAGGAACTTCTAGTCTTCTTGCTCTGGGTGAATCTTATAGCTTTTGTCTTCTTTTTAGAATTACTTCACTGTGTTGGCACAGGATTGAGTACACTCTGGAAGCAACTTTGGCTGGTGGCATCCCTCAGGCTTCTTTTTGCTTCTTAAATATTAAGTTATGACTCCCATTTCAGGTAAACCTTGCAGGTATAAGTAATCCACAAGTGCTGGTTTTATGTAATCAGGGCCAGTTTGTATCCCACGAATGTGGCAGGATTAGTTTCTCAGTTAAGTAGTGCATCAGTGAATCTCACCTTCATCTACCTTAAGCTTCAGATAGATTCAGCCACACACTTATATCTAGCCATGGTACTGTTCATCTTCAGAAAACACATTATTTTTATTGGCACTGGACACTTGCAGACTCAGTTCAAGTCAGCTGTAGATGAAATAGTAATAGAAGGATACAATAGGGGAGAGTGTATGAGGGCATAGACTCTTTGATTTTTCAAAGGAGGGTTTAGGGAGATCTGATGTTGTCCCAAATATCATAGTAAGATTTCTTTATAGGTTTCAGTGGATACATCCCATAAAAGAGTACTGTCTACCAACTATTCTGTTTGGAACTGACCTTTTCTTTAAGCACAATAGACTTTGTGTTTATCCTTCCCAAAAGAGCACTGCTGATATCAGGGACTCCTCAGCCTTGCTGACCAGGATTTGGTGAAGTCCAGTGACTGGGAACTGAGGTTAGAGAAATTTAGTGTGCAATGCCCAAGGTGTGAAAGCATAAATGCGGGGGAAACCAGTATGGCATCAGCATGGCTGCTGCTCCTTGAGGTTAAACAGCTCCTCACATCTGGCTTTTTAATACTTTGGCCTGTGGGCATACAGAAGCAGCATGTCAGGTCATGCAATTGCAGTCAGCCCTTCTGGTCCTTGTCCTGAGGGACTCTGGTCTCGATCGTAACTATTGCAATTCCCCAGAGAGATCTTGCCGGATGACCTTCACATTGTGACCTGACTGATGAATTTACTCAATGCACAACTAAACTTCTATGATGGTATTATTGTATTGTTTCTCTACGACACAAAGCACCAGAGACTGGCTGTTGAGGAGTCATGACACCAAGCAGGTGGACCCCTACTCAGGTGGCACAGATGATTCTGTCAAGTGTTTAGCTGAGGTCACTTTGGCTGAAAAATTTCTTTGCGGACCTAATTGGAAGGAATGCCTGAAGATCTGTGGTCTTTCTTTGCAGCACTGAGGATGGTTTGGCCACTGGACACATCAAATTACCCCTGCATCATTTTTGGCCTCTTGACTGGGTTCCTACTTGTTGCATGCATTCTTGTTGCTGAGGAATAGAGACAAAAGAATCTAACATTGTTCTGGAGTAGTAGCAGGATGCCTGAATGACACATTTGCCACAGAAATACCAGGGAGATGAGAAGAACTAGAATCACATCTCTCCTAAACTTCTACGAAGCTCATTAGAAAATTTTCTTGTTCTGTAGCATGCTGACCTCCAGTTAGTGAAGGACAGAGTGGTGTGCTCTGCATTTTGACTGGATCTCACTGATTTATTAAAACTGTAATAAATTTTACATCAGCATTTCTTAGTAGTAGTGGCAGATCATGAGACACTGTATTTTCCTCATGTTCTAGGAATGGTTTTGGATTACTCACTTAGCTTCAGGAAGCATGGTGCAAGCTGTTGCACTAAATGCTAGAGGAAACTTTGGTCCATCAGACACTATGACGTAGTTTGTTCTGGGAGATCTGTGTCCTAGTATCATGAAGAGCTCAATTCAGTGCCAGTTCAAGAAAACATGATGGTTTTGACTGAGCATAGGAAACCAGGAGCTGAAAGCATTGGATACTTTCTTGGACCTGGTACTTCCCTGGTCCTCTGTTTTTTTTACAGGGGCAGTAGCTGAGAACAGATTGATGAGGAAACCGCATTTATTTTATCATTGGCAAATTTTAATGCCAGCAGCAAGTTCTGAGGCATTCTGTGGGCTAAGAATGTGGTTAGAAAACAAACAGGAGTGGTGTATGGGGAACATCATGTATTTTTTCTTCTCCATGCTACAGCTCACGGGTTTGCTCATCAGTAAATTGATTAATTGGACATATTTGAGTGTGTTTTCACAAAAATGTTTGAGCTATATGATGCCCCCCCACACACTTTTTCTTCTTGCAAACTGCCATCATCAGTGATTTGGAAGTGTAGAAAATAGTATTATAAGGGAACAGATGCGAACAAAAGGGGTGAAATTGAATGTATTAGTATTCAGCGGTCTGCTTTTGATTACCTCTGACTGGAAAATATTTGGAAGCCACCAGGGTCCCCTCAAGTGTTATGATTTCGTAAATTCAGCCCTCGTGTGTTGGGATTCAGGCTCCCTTATTGAAATTGAATTGATATTTTGTAAACTTCATTTGTGAATAATGTGATCTGACAGGGACAAATGCGAGGGAGAATTGTTTTCAAACCTTCTCCAAATGAAACTTATTATTGGGTAAATACGGATTTCTTTGTCTCTTTTCCTCTCTTTCTATCCTGAGTGTCTTCATGGCCTGAATATGTATCAACTTTTCCAAGGTAATTGAATTGATTCAGTCATGTGTGGGCAACAGAAATGGGCAATAGAATATATTCCTGATGGGGAAAAATTGAAAAGTAGAAGGATTTCTACTCAGGTGCAGGGCTGGGAGGGTCACAGTGCTATCAGAGGAGAGAGACACGCAGGAGCTTCTTTCTGATTATCTCAGTCTTGGCCATTCTCTCCCTCAATAATCGCCCTCTGATATAACGCCGGCTTTCCAATTTTGCTGGCCAGCACCATGCCTCAGATGTGTTACATATTAATTTCCCTTTGCAGAAAATTTGCCAAGCTTTAGCTCAAATTCAGTTAGTCGGATTGATGAAAGTGGCAAAAGGATACGACATTTACTGATTCTCCCTTTTCACCTTTGATTAGCTCAACCTGTGAATTATTCTTGCCCTGTCAGTGTGCCATTAAACGAGCTGGGGCCAAGGTTGCAAGTTCATACTTTCTGATGTAACTGAGAGAAAATGCGTTGAGCCATGATTTGTCTGACAGAGACCTAGGATCATTTCAATGCTGTGTTGCCATTATTTTAACAGGTCAGCCCGTGGTGAAATATAGAAACAAAAATGAATGCCCCATCTTCCTCCTCATAATCTTCATTTCTAGCTCACATCTCTGGCACCTGCTCATTCCCAGTGGTTCTCTAGTGGAAGAAGTCATTGTCCTTGCTCCAGATGAACTGGAAAAGTCCATCCCTCCCTCTACTGCTTGATATTTTCAAATGAAATCTTTCTAATCTCTAGTGTTTGTATACCATAGGGATTGCTGCCGCAGGCTGGAATCTATGTACTTAACTTTTTTTCCCCCTTTTTGTTTTCTCTCTACCACCACATTTCAGGTTTGATCTATTCTGGAAACGCCAATCTCTGGTGCTTTATAGTGCTACAGCATTTCACTCTGCCAATGAAACCTAAGGGAGAGAACTTCCTTTCCGTGCCTTCCTCTGTTACTGCGCTGCTCTGACAAATCATGTCCAGGTTTTCATTGCTTTTTTCACTCGACGACAGTCTTAATTTGTTTATTGTAAAGTTTAGGGGTTTTTTAATGGTGCAATGGAAACTTTAATGTTGCCATTACAGCTTGTTTACTGGGGAGATTGTCAGTTTTGATTGTCAAGTTAGGCAACGTGTTTAAAAGACATTTTCCATAATGATGTTGGGCATGTATAGAGCCTTTTCAGGATTCCAGATGTATTTCAATCTGTGCAGCATTGGTGACTGTGGCCTTGAGCAAAGGGGAAATATTTGGGTTAAAGTGGCAGGAGGCAACGAATTAATAACTTTTCACCCTATGTTTTCCTGTGAAAAGTGTGCCACAAATCATTTGCCCTCTGGACCTTGCAGTAAGGATACATGGCGAGCAAACCCACCCAGATCTGTGTATCTCACAGTGTCTTCATGCTGTCAGGAACTCATGGAAAACACCTTCATCCAGTTCTCATGGTTTTTGAGTGGTCTCAGGATCTGAAAAAGCGGTGAAATGCAGTGAGAGTGTCTGATGTCATTAGCTGACCTTTCAATGATAATTCTGGTAAATCATTACCATGCACAGGAGAGATGTGGTTTTGGCCCCTTGTGTGCATGACACAATAGAATTTTTGCAGAAATGCTTTTTAAGTTATTTATTGTAAAAATATTCCTGTTTCCTTTTTTTCCCCCCCAATAAACTACATTTCTGGTTATAACCAAAGGCACAATTTGGAGCATGTCTAACAAGAATTCTCTTATCCTTTCTTTGGTACTTATCTGCCATTTGCAAATGATGCCCTTCAAGACATCCGTCATAGCCCTGAAATATCTATTTTTAAAGTATCTCTTTTCTAGGAAAACTGGAGTTGTGTTCAGAACTGCAGTCTTGTCTGCCTCAGTCTTTTCTGTATAATATAAATATCAGCTTTTAGCTGTTGAGGAGAAAGAATTGTTGAAAGTAGAGAGCAGTGAGGAGAGGAATTGGTGTGCTGAACTCCCTGGAAGGGTTTCCAGCTGACATGAAGGAAATACTGCTCGTGGCTCTTCCATCACTCAGTGAGCACAATTGGCTTTCTGTAATTTTCCACAACCAAACTGGGCTTCCCCAGGTCAATAGCCCGGATGTACAGAATCGTCAAGACAAAGCATAAAAGCTGCTCGCAATAACCTGTGTGACTGAAAGTGTAATGTACACGTATTCCTAAATGCCATTCCTTGTCACCTTTGGAAAGTACTAAAATCGCTGACCATTAATAATGAGGCCTACATTGCAAATTGGGTTGTTTTAAATACATCAAACAACTTTCTCAAATAGAAAAAAAAAAAAGAAATTATATATGTCATGGTAGTGTTTTCTATCTTTATATAAGTTATTAATTTGTATACTTAAATCGAGTCTGCTCATAGGAACACTTTATATTCTCTCAGGCTTAAAAGAGCTCTAGCTATGGCCTGCTAACTCTTATGGCCATGAAGAATGCATGTCTTGGTTATAAATGGTATCTGCTTTAGCTTCATAGCTTAGAGCTGAATAAACACAAAATCACTGAATTGTACTCAATGGCTCTGTTTATACTGTATTTTGTTAGCATCTGACATAAATCAAGCGTGATTTGATTGACTATACCCAAAGTAGAGCTGGAATAAAATAATGAGGGCGTTTGTTAGCAGAGCTGCCAGTCTTTAGTAGTAATGACATTTAACGTAATAGGTAGCTGGTAGGTTAAAACGTGCTTTTTATTTGTTGTACATACATTTTATAAAAGAAAGATGTAGTAAGGCCCAGGGTGCAATTTTTCACACCACCCCTCCAGATAGGAAGCTAATTAAAAACAAGGCAAAAAACTGATCATGAATGAATGCATTGGCCATTGTTTAGTGTTATACAGAACTGTACAAAAAAGATCATTAAATTCCATTCATCACTTTGGCTTTAAATTGATGCAAAAGACTTTTGCTTCTATGCATAAGGTAGAGGCTAAGTAGGAAGGGTATTAAATCAGCTTGAGAGTCTTGGGGAAGAAAATATTTAGCCAGAGAAATAATAAAGGACAGAGTATGATAGCATTGCTCTAAGGAGTGTTAGCTCGTTTGTTTTGAATGCAATTCTGAAAGGTCAAGATGGAGGTAATAGAAATGTTAATACTAAAATCCAGAGGGTTTGAAATTTTCAGTTGAAGTACTTGGTGTCATTGCAATAACCAAATAAATTTTTATTATCTTCAGGTTTAAAAGGCTGTTTTAAAGAAGTCTGGTGCTATAAATTTTAGAATTAATGACTTAAAAAATTATATAACACTATTTTAAAGTGGAAATTAGACTAGAAGTTTACATTTTAGATTTTGACTGGCTACTAATTTTTTTTTTTTAATGTATTAAACTTCTTTTGAAAGCTTCTCCAAGTATTGGCTGGAACAGCTGAACAGTCTGTGAGCAAGTGCACTTGGACGCTAATTAACTGATTTGCGTAAAGCTATTTTCTACAGGCATTGAGAGCATACAATCATTATGGCCATAAAAATTGACTTCTGTTTGTTACACACACTTCTACTGGAGTCATAAAAATTATTCTTGGCTCTCATGTGTGCATGTAGCTACAAACTGCTATTAACGCTGCCACTTGCACTTTGTCATAAAATACTAATTGCTTATTGACCAGGTCACAGAATTCGGGCAAAAAGTATATCTAATAAAAATAATAAAGTCTGCAAACCATCCTGCCTCCTCTAACAACGCAGAGTGTGGCTCAAACCCTGAAAACAGATCCTGTGACCCGGACACATTCCACACAAGGGTGTGGATCACAGAGGGGACTGTTTGCGCAGTTTCATACTTGACCTGCTCTTTGCAGCATCAGGGCAGTCCTTGGGGAAACATGGTTTCTCCGAGTCTCAATGCAGCCGTATAAAGGAGAGAACAGACCTGGCAAGGGATTTGCATTCAAATAGCCAAGCAAGCTGGATCCGTGTTCCTCCAGCTGAACTTCACCCTACGTATTGCCTCTGTTCCTGACTAAGGCCTCAGCACAAGGGTGCTGAAAAACACAGGAATTTCAAGGGCATGAGAAGGTATTAGGAACTGGACTGCCAGTGAATTAATGCACAGGAGTTCACTTTCTGCTGCATCCTGATACTGAGCAAAACCAAGTTGTCCCCAAAAGAATGAAGTGCTTCCCCAGCAATAAGTGAAGGTGAAAGGCAAGATGATGAAGAGTGGGAAGGATAAGAGAAAGGAGAGTGAAACTTTCAAAACACTGTCTTTGCACGTGTGTCTGTGCTACCATGTACCCGCATGTTCTTTATTCACTGTTGTGCTAGGGTGGGCCTAGCAGATGTGTTGTAGCAGGGGTGCAAGTGGCTCTGCTCAAGTCCCCATGCAGACAGGAGGGCTGGGAAGAAAGATGCAGCCAGAAATCCCTGTTCAGAGGAACCAAACCCACTCAATGACAGTTTTGCTCATTTGAGAACTGTGATGAAAACTTTGTCCTAAAGTTGGTGTAAAGTCTTACATCCATGTTGGTCCATATTGGAGATGTTCAGTATTGAAATGTCATTAGTTTGTCATGATGAACATCAGCCTCAGTGCAGCATGCTGGGGTAATCAGTCTCGGTATTTGGAGGGCAAAAAGGCCAGGGTTCTGTTCTGTCCCTGGTGCCCTTTGGTTGCATCCAACAGGAGATGAGAACACGCAAGAGAGCTGGTCACAACCGTGGGGCTGTGTGCTGGAAGACATTTTAATGAAAACATCAGCCATTTGGCACAACTTGGTCCATTTCAGTAAGTAAGTAAGTGAGTTTTGAGATGATTTAATGAGTCAGCTGTCTGAGGAAAACTTGAGCAATGTCCAAAGATGGCTCTGACTCCATCAGAGGCAGAGATCTCCCCCAGCTTGAGGGAGGCGATGGAAGGAGAGCAGCTTTGGTCTCTTTCAGTTGCTTCTAAAGCTTCACTATATTTTGTACTGCTTTTTTTTTTCTGGCTGGGGAGGAGGTGATGTGATTTCTAAATGTCTAGTAAACAATTTTTTCCACACTCATCAGTGGATTGAGCAGCAGTTTCTGACCACTGAAAACAAGAAAAAAACCACACAAACCTGTTGCTATACTGTTCATAACTCTGGTGTGAGCAGCTTCTCAAAGCAATTTGAAAGACTTTGGCAATAGAAGTATTGAGTGCAAAACAAACAGCTCTGGATTGAATTCCTTCATAAAGATGCTGTTTATTCATGATAATCTCATTTCTCACATACAGGCACTGTAGAAGTTGCTTTATAGTCTCTAAGAGGTTAAAAATAAGACTGATGCCAAAATACTCGCTGCTAAAGATCAAGGCATCAAGTGGTATATTTCGTGCTGGGGCTGAGTTTTTGGGTTATAAGGTTATCAATTGTGAAGTTTATGGCTTAAACCCATCCTAGTATTTTGCTGCTAACTCAAGAGAGTGTTTCAGAGCTGTCTATAGCACAGACAGTGGCACATCATCTGTACAATGGTCCTAAAAAGCTATTATTTCAAAAATGTATTCTAAAGTTAATATCTATTTCAAGGCATGATTGGCATAAGCTGACTTCTATGGGCTGAACATCCTCCTTTTTATCCTGAAGTTAACAGAGTTGCATCAGGATGTGATGAACACCAGGAAAATCTGATTGCTGGAAACAATGGAAGAGACCATGAAACACAAATTGGTGTGAGTAAGTCCAGGTGTGTGACCCATTGCCTTAGCGATTATGATGAAACAGTGGAAAGTAATGCCTCTCACACTTAGTGTTTTGAAGGAAGGGCTAAATGGTTTGTACTGCACATCTTGCTATCTTGCCCAAGGCTCAGGAGGTGGGAAAGTGCCATTTCAGGTCACTCTTCATAGTGTCATAGCTAGTAACACACAGCTGCAGATCTTTCCAACTCATCATTAGAAATCCTGTGAAGTTGGCTTTGCTTCCAGAAAAAAAAAGAAATAAACAGAAGTTCTTTCCTGCGTTTGAATGGAAAGGGCTCATGGCAGTAACTCCAAGTTCAGGTGAGATCTTGGTCTCAGGAGGATTTGCTACATGGTTCTTACAATTTTATTGCAGAGTTTCACTGTCCTGTTTGTTTTTCTAAACTCAAAGTCTAATTCTTTACATCAGAATTCTGATTTGAAGGTGGTGGTCTCTTTTTCTCTGACTAATTTTCTCCTGCATGTAGAAAGCCTGCTTTTTCAGGCCACTGTTCTATGAAAATCCGTCCTCTATTAAGATATCTATGTTTATTGAGCCTTTTTTTAACTTCAGATGGGCACCTAAAGTGCTTTTGAAATTCATTGTGCCATAGGCTGAGCATGATCATAATGATCTGGCAGCTGCTGTTTAAAAAATTGATTCAATTTCATTTAAGACAGAATTTGCAAAGCTGTGTAGAGTTATGTGTGTTTAACACACACCTATTTTATTGAAAATTGGGTATCTTACTCTTTTGGGTAGTTCTGAAAACTCGGCCTAAATTTTGTTTAGAATTATTTGTTATCTCCTTCAGGGAAATCTACCCACCACCCTTTTATGGGGAAAATGCTTCTCTCAGAGCTGTGTGGTAGAATTCATCATAGATATTATGTTCTCCTCACCTGCATGCGAAGCAGGACTCTTTCTCCTTGCTTTATTTTCCCTGTTCTCTATTTCTCTTTGCGGTGCATTTACCTCAGTGGCTATTACCATGGTGCTCCAATCAATAGAAAGTCCAGTGCCCTGTATAGTATAGTCCTAATTTTTTCACCCACAGGCTTTGATTTTGATGTGGACACTTCCACCATAAACCTATACCTAATAATTAAAATCTTAATATTTTTTGCACAAGTTCCCTATTTTCCTTTCTGATGCATTCAGGCTCTGAGTACAGTTCCCTGAAGCCAAATCTATACTTTTTATTGTTATGTGAATATTCTGCTCATACTAGATATTACACTTTTACTTCCTATTCCATAAATATCTATGACATTCAGCTCAGCAATGAGTATTAGTCTGTCAGAACACTAATTTATGGTGGGAATAGTGTAATATCAAAAGGTTTATGGATCAGAAATGTGTAAATATGAAGTTCAATCAGTGGCTCTTCCGTGAATTAAACTCTAAACGAACATTACATTCCAAAATTTAGTTTGTGCTTTTTTAATCTCTTGTTTCAAAACTGATCTGAAATGTCAGGTGATTTATGAACTTAAAAGACTCTTATTTGACATTTTTCCTTCTGCCTTTTGTGACAATATATAACCCATCAGGTTGTTGAGGATGAGAATACATTTCAGTTACTTCATTGGAATATGGCTCAATATTAACTTTCTGGTCTGCTGTCTTACTGAACAATGCCTGTTCCTCTGACAGTTCATTTAGATTTTGTCATGGTGTTGGAAGCTTTAAAGGGGTTAATGAGGTATTTATTCCATTATTGTTATTGGAAATTACAGTGTCTAGAACACTTACACAAGAAGATTAAAGATAGATGCTTTAGACCACTTTCTATAGTCTGATAGGCCATTATTTTCTGGTTCATAACACAAAATAGTACTTTTCATCAAGGAGCTCATATTCTCTAGATGATTCAAAAATTCACAGACCAAAACCAATGTGAAATATTAAGTTCCTAATACTTTTTTAACCCCAAACAAGTTAGAATGCAAATGTTTTAATCAAACAAGGTGAAAGTGTCACACCACATTTCTTGTGAAGACTGACGATGAAAGGGGAGCCTTGACACGTTGGAGTAGAGCTCCCCTAGCCTGGCTTCTGCTTCTGGCTTAGCAAACATGGCAAAGTCTGGTGCTGCTAACAGTTTGAGTTGTTTTGCACGGGATTTAAAACTTTGTTGTTTCCCTGATTTCCAAGGGGACGACATTGAGTCAAATTTTGCTATTTTAATGTCATTTCTTGGGATGATGAGAAACTATTTCATATTGGATGGACAACACTCACAGTTTGAGTTGTATGGTGTGTTTGAGATATTTGGGGTCCTGTCCCTGTCTGCCTTATTATTAGCATGAAAGTTCCTGCTGCACTTTTTCAGTCCTGAGGGCCAAGAAACCATTTCATAGCTCTTCAGTCTGTTCTGACCATGCAACATGGTGATGAAGCTATCGGAGATCTGTAACAATTTTCTTCATGGTTTAGAATTAATAGAGTCAATCTTTGCAATATTTCATACTCGCGCTATATAAGAAATTATGCAACCAATTGTTTTATTAGAGGATAGATACCTCCTGGTAACTAGATCTGGAACATGTTTAACAGCAGATGAAGAGAGAGACAGTTGGGGAGAAGCAGATCTCCATCCTTTCAGAAAATCAAAAGCCATATGGAATGGTCTCGGGAAACTTGTTCTGGGTGATACAGCTTGAACTGGTGACTCTTCTTCAGCTGCTTGATTATGTTTGGACAGGGGAGTTGGACAGAATCATCTCCAGAGATCCCTTCCAAACTCAACCTGTAGTTCTGGGAAGTGCCCTTGGGGGCTGGACATGCTCCTTCACACCCCTGGGCAAAGGGCACAGCAGGATGTGCACCAGGAATCTCTGCTTCTTACAGCTCCTTTCGCAGGGCAGCACCTGTGTGTCTGCCCAGATCTGTTGAGAAACATGTGGCCCTTCTCCTGACAGTGGGATTTATTTCCCACGCTTATTTGTTGTGAGGGGCAAGTGTGGTGTTTTTTAATTCCTTACTCTCTCTTTGCCTGGATAGGTTTAAGGGCTGCACAGTCCATGGTGGGTGCCATCTGTACTGTACTGCCCGAGGTGCAGCCCTTCAGTGTCACCCGAGATATCTCTGACGGGGTCTAGGACTCCTCACATCCAGTTTGGTGTCTTCTCCTTTAAAGCTTCCTTCCCTCTTGCGTCCATCTTTGCCTCCTCATTTCTGCCTAGATACTCAGCTGCATCCTCCTGTGGTCAGTTACAGGAATCAACCCGTTAGAAAGAAGCTTTGGTCCATCAGCATTTAGAAAATGGACTTTTTTCTAGAGGAGGGATTTAGTCAGCATTTAGTTTACATGCCAAGCCTTACAGTAATCCTTGAGAAAGGCAACAAGATAACAGGCTGCAAAACAGTATGGTCTAGAGCCAAGATGTACTGGGGAGATATTCACATAGCAGAAAACAACTTCACTGTAACAGAAATGAGTTTTATTTTCACACCGCAATACAGTGCATAATCTGATGCATTCTCACAAATAACTATCATCCTTAATATTATTTTGGAAAAAGTAAATGTAAGCTGAGTAAGTTTGTGCTTATAAACAGAAAAACCCATGCCACTTCTGGGTTTGGGGATTGGTTGGGATTTTTTTTTTTTCCCCGTATATGAAGGGGAGATATATGGTTATAAACCAGAAAAAAAAAGAAGTATTTATAGATAATACACAGCTAGCAATGCCCATTTCTACTGGCCAGAATGCCTGTGTGACTATTTCATCTTCCATGGTAACTTAAACACAAGAAAAAAGCCTTTACAGTTCAGGGCACTGCTGCCTGGCCAGAGGTTTGTAATAATTCATAGACCTTTCACTTTCATTTTTCTAGAGCTGAGGAATTACATTCTGCTATTAAAAGGGCTTTGTGAGTTGCCTGGTAGAGTGTATATATTCTTTCTGCTCAAAGAGATAAATAGACAATTGTGGGGAGCAGGGACTTCTTAACAGCAGGCGCTCTAAAGGATCCATATGCCTTGAAAGAGAATATCATTGTGCCACCCTTCACTTATCAGCTGTTTTGCAGATAGGATCCCTGAAAAGATGTGGGCTAGCACGAAGAGTTTATCCTCCCTGGGCAGTAGGCACAGGTGTTGGTCCTTTTGTGCAAATTAAGGGCAATGAGTGGGGCATGAATCTGACATCCCTAAGTGGTTGCAAGGTTGGGTGAAGTTTTTGGTATCAGATGCCGGATCTGTGTGTGAAAGGCTTGAGAATGTCCCAGGCAGCAGCCAGTGGGCACAGTTTGTGGGCAGCTCAGGTGAGGTTGGGGTCTACTCAGTGATTCACTGGGGTTGGTTTTAACAGCCTTGGCCACGGTGGCAGTGTCTGGAGTACAGCCCTGATGTGGACAGCTTGGTAGAGCTCTTGGGATTTTTTCCTTCCTTTCCAGAGTCAAAACCCTTCCCGGTGTTTTTCCTTTTTATTTTCAGAATTTATTGATTTCCCTGCTTGACTGACATAGGCCTGGAGGAGAAAATGAGAGTTTCTGCTGGGAATTTCCTCCTTAATGGCAGACAGCGCTTGTCTAAGTCTTCCAGCTATAATAGAAAATGCCTCCATTAAAGCTAACTGGAAGAACTCAGTCTGGGGAGGTTTCTGGGAGGAGGTGATGTGTGTCTATTGGTTTCCCTGCAGTTTATGAGCTTTGACTGGTTTGCATGTATTTGATTGCAGCAAATTGTAGACCCAGCATATGGGTCTCAAAAGGAAAGGGAATGTTGTAGACTCAACAACCAGTAATAGTCAGGATCAGATCATGCCCAAATCTAGCTTTTTGGTTGAACATCCAGGCTATTTCCAAAAAAATGTCATGGCTCCCATTCTCCAATTTAAAGTGCTGTGCTAAAAGTAAAAGAAAAAGCCAAAAGGTAGTAGCATGTCTCTAAGCTGTTTTATTCCTCAAGTGAGACATGGGACCAGATGAAAAAAGATATAAAAAATCATTTCCTATGTCTTTGTGTCTTCAGACTCCAGTTTCTCCATCAGTGAGCACAGCCTTATATTCTCAGTGCTTCACAGGGGGTTATATTATGTTGACTTGAACCTTCATAAAAATCACAACAGCAAAGCTTTTTGCAGAATGGGGAATGTAATTCACTGGTGTCCACAGTATAAGCTGAGATTTGTGCATGCCAATAGCCATGTGTGTTCCCAACAGCAGTGTCATGCTCTTCTTGGCATCCTCATAAACCTTCAGACAAGTCTGCAAAAATATCTTTTCATTCAGTATTCTGTTCCTTTTTTCTGTTCTTTTTTTTAAATAAGCCTTAAATCTTGCCCTTGCATTTTACAAATTGATAAGTGTCCTGACATTGCAGAACCTGGGGAGATTGTATCAACCTTCATTCCTTCCCTTGCAGGTGTAGCCTTGCCATATGTGACATGCCATTCATAACACGAACAGGAGTGTACAATGTAGAATACCAGGGTTTTGTTACTGGATAGAAAAGGAAACTCAATTTTTTAAACCGATTTTGGGAGAGGGAGGGAAGAGAAGAAGTGGGTATTTATTAATTTCTGCTCTTAGTAAGAACGTTTAGTTTCCAATTCATAGAAGTTCCTGTCTTTGGCACTCAGGCTCAGTGTCTGTCTCAAGCCAGTGGAGCTGCACCGGTTCCCACAAGCAATGCCTCAGCCCTCCTAGTGACTCTGTAATTATAAATTCTTGTGAAAAGAATATAGAATAAATATTGCTCTGTGGGTTGGCAGCTTATGTATAATGCCCATTTCTCTGTTCATGTTATCTCATGTCCATAAGAAACAACTCTGATGAAGTCAACATAGTTAGACCAAGTTAAAAATATTTTTAAAGGAAATCTGGGCTTGATTCTGATGTATTAAATTTGTGCAGATGAAATTATCCCACCCTATGTCTTTGCAGTTGCTATGGTGTGTACAGACACCACTAGTATTTTTACAAATACTCTAAGGCTGAGTAATAAATTTTACATATTTGATCATTGTAAATCAAGAGTTACACCATTGAAATCAATGGTGTCGAACAAGTCTCAGGGGGAGGTAAATGAAGGAAGGCCCATGAGTAGTTCAGCCTAACAGGAAAATGAATGGTGCTGGGTCCAAAGTTATTTCAATTACATTTGGGCTTGGCTTTATCTATGTGGTGTATAGGAGCGATCTTCAGTTAGACTGCACTGCTCTGGTTTTACTGGTGCTCCTGGGGAAAGGACAAGTTTTACAATTTGTCTATGTTTTAGTTTTTCTGACTGTATACATATGATTTAAAATCAACCTTGTCTCTGGTTTGTCTATTGATTTTTGAATGTTTAGCCACTTTGCATATGTAATTGCCACATTTGCAATTGCAAGTCAAACTTTGCCAATTAGGATTACTGCAAGAAATCCTTTTGGCTGAAGTAGTTCTGCATACAAAGATGTGATGGAATGGTCAATGCTGAAATCCTGTGACAGGGAATGCTGCAGTCCGGCAGTACTGGAAAATAGTTTTATTTCCACAAGATGTAAAAAAATATGTTCCAAAAATATTAATCATTAAGAAAACAATTTAAGCAATGGTTTTGCTAGGATGTAGTGCTACATGCCTGGTGTAGAAAAAAATCACCGCATGACTTTTTCTTTTAGATTAAATAGTACTATTTTTACATTGACCGGTATCTTTCAGACAATACAGGTTTTAAATTATTTTAATTTGTTTTTGCTTTTCAAATATTTGGATATGGAACCTTTTGTAACAGAGTTGTATACTTGAAACAGTTACATTTTACCTGTGATTACTTTTAATTACTTTGCTCACTTTTTTGGGCATTTTTGTTGACTAATAAATATCTGAAAAGGAAGTCCCTGCAGGAACTGTGTGCAGAAAAGCATGCTTCAAGGCAAGAGTGTGATCAGGCTGAATTTTGTGGTTCCTGTGAAACTATTTGCAGTTTTTACAAAATCTTCACAATTTACACTTGAAGTCATTGTGGCTATTGTGAGTGCTGGGTCATGGCCAGTTTTCCATGGCTGGCAGGTCAGGTGTCTCAAGAATTCAAGGTTGACCATTTTGCTTTGAAAGAATCAGCTCAAGAGCAGCCAAGGGTGGTTACTGCTCTGCTCACTGTGTTGTGTCGCTGTCGTTTGATTGTGAATCTGGAAAGAAATTTTTTCATTTCAATACAATTCCCTGTTCTGTTGTTTACATCACATATTTCACCCCAAACAACCTCTGTGACTTTCACAGAAGAAACAAAACTCTGAAGTGACCCTGTCATTTCCTTAGCATTGAGGCCATGGCTGAAGCACGAGTGTGATGATGGGAATTTCATGACTGATAACAGTATCATTAAAAGCTCAAAATTAATCACTGGGTATCACTATACTTGAAGTAGTCTTGCTTGTTTAAAAAATTGATTAAACCCATCTTTAGGCAGAATATCTATTACAAAGGAAAAATGTGAAAGAAAATTGATTTTGATTCCTTGTAACATAAAAAAGTGATGATCATTTCTTTCCCTCCTACCAGTATGTAATCAAACATGAGCTATAAGATCAGTAACAAAATTATTCTGCTTTGAGCTGCTGGCATTTTTCACCCAAACCAGAGCTTATAAGGCAAGCACTCTTGACCTGTTTTCTGTGGTTTGCTAGGTTTTCAAGAAAGAAGGACAGGAGTCAGAGTGGCTGCACCAAAAAGCCCATGGAAAGCAATAAGTGATCTCGATTTGCTCTGTGCAGCAGAGAATCAGCTGTAAACAACTTCAAGGCACCCTCGACTCCAAGCTATGCATGATTTATGGGGGTATCTAACCCTAAGAGCAATGTGGGCAGACCACTGCAGTGATTAAATCCTATTTGAATGTTTTGTTAGGATAGTTCCTGACAGGACAAAGGGCTCCTTATTCCCTTGTGACAACATCTCACACACAGCCTTCCTCCCTTGGCTTTCTCTGTACTAATCACCCCTAAAAGCTAAATAACAGAGGTTTCTGAAAGAGCCTGAAGGAGGAGTCCTAAGGCAAATGGTTAATGCCTGATTTCCCAGACACAGGGCTAATTAACTGAATCTTTAAAACATCATGATGGGGGTTTTCTGCATGCAGGTATTATCAATTATCCCATGAATTCAAGAGCTGCAATTCCCGGTAATTAACACCACGTATTCTTTGCATAGGACAGGACTGTACAAGGGGAAATAGCTGCTGTAATGTGAAACCTCAAGTTAAATTGTACCTGTGAATAAATCCATAGATTGAGGATCAAAAACAAAGAAGTAAAACATGCTCTGTGCGTGATACACAGAGATAGCAAGACTAAACCAGCCAGATAAATTACACTGCCAGTACCCTGGCATTTGCACACTTGTGCACACATTTGCATGTGCGGTTTTCTTTCTTGGAGGATGTGGTTAATTACCAGAGTTATAAACTGCCAGCTTCACAGGTGATGGGGGAAAGTTGTTATGCTTTTATCACCCTAAATTTTGGTTTAAGTCAGTCAGAATGAGTCCAGGTACTGCTGAAGGCAGCCAGAGCTGGAAATGACAGGGTAGCTGTGTTTGTGTGCTGCTGACAGCTAAAACACATCCTCAGCTGTGGGGCACTGGACAGCCAAACTGATTCTGGGGCTCAGTTTTCCGACCTAGGGAGCTTAAAGTGAAATATTTGAGTGTGTGAGCAAGGCACGTTAACACTATCTT
>VZTI01001779.1:516437-558937 GCA_013397865.1 Struthidea cinerea | reverse complement strand
GAAGCTGAAGTTGAATTGGAAACCAAAAGTCTCTAAGCTTGTACTTCTTAGGAAAAAAAAATTCAATTAAGTGGGATTTTAGCCGTTTCAATAAAATTGGACTCTCCCTTTTCAAGATAAGGGTCCTATAGAGCTGCAGCAACCTTTATGTGGCAGGAATATCCACTTCTACTAAATGTATAATCCTGGCTCAGGATACAATGCACACAACAGGAAATCAATGTATAGTAGAATCAATTTGAAAATATAAAATAAACTAATATATGAGTGGAAAATTGACTTCCTATGGATTAAAAGCAGCACAAATGGTAGAAAAATCTGGCTTTTTAACAGGAGGAGGTGGGTGGTAATAATAATGCAACTGATTAACTAGCTGGACTCAAGCTGCTGTGTGTGCACATAGATTTTTTCCTTTAGTAAAAGGATTCAAAGAGGATATAATTTATTGCTGCACTTTGCTCAGTGTTTGTCATTGAAAGGATGCCAAGTGTGTACAGCACCATGAAAAAAGGGGAAAAGTAAAAGATATGGAATGCATTATTTAAAATATCAGCACCATAAACAGTGTAGGATTACTGCGGGAATCCCATTATAGCTGTAGGGACATAGAAATGTTTCCATTACGATTATCATGGAGGAGTTTATAACTCAGCCACTGAGATTTTTATTTTTTAAGGGAATTTAATGTTTGCATAATGTGCTGTACTGAGAGTCTGGAAACTGGATGTCTCTTATTTGCTGTCAGAACAGATACAATCAGATATACAGGGAAAGCTGCCCCCAGATTACCCAGTGCCATCCTCAGTACTGCCATCAGCAGGTCCTTCAATATCTGGTTCTTCAGGCCATTTTCAGTCATTGATACCTCCCCAGCAACTGAGCTCAGGGAGAATGACATAGGGACAAAATAGATTGGGAGTAGAAAGTTTTTTATTTCTCATCTTTCAAAAAGGATTTGTGAGAAACATGAAGCAGAGGTGGAAGGGGGAGGGAAACAGATTGTTAACACTGGACCAATCCATTGGTATGTAACAATGAGTTAAAGTTCGATAATGTATGCACATGGAACTTTGATTCCTGGTTTCAGGATCTGAAGTCAGTCATCAAAGGTGTGTTTGTGCAGATGAAGTCACAGACTGGGTCAGAACAAGACCCAGCAGACTACTGAGCTCTTATGGACTACATGCAGTTTTGTTGTGAGTAGACCTTTTCTTTAATCTATGCGTGGAAAATCTGCTGTGCATGGAGTGGAGGGGTGTAATTTTAGATTAATATCCAATATAATTTAACTAGAATTCATTCCTCTCCAGAGTTTGGCACTTCTGACCTAAATTCCATGTGCTGAGATCTATAGAAAATGATAGACAGTGCATGAGTTGCAGTTCAGAAGGGGTGTTGGTTGAGTAGGGATTGAGTTAGGATGTTGGAATGGTTATTCTTTAGTGCTAGATTTATTCTGTTGCCTACACCTCATGTGACAAACAGCTCCTCTTTTAAACAGGTCCTGGCATAAAGAAGAAAGTAGTCCAGATTTTTTTTGTTTGTAGGATTGTAACATAAACATCCGAAGCTGTCAATGACCAGGAAAGTGCCTGGCAATCTGTATTTGCTGCAACTGGCACATCATTTTGTACTCAGTAATTCCCCAGCACTTTTCACTTTGCTTTATAAGGGTGGAAGAATCTCTGAAAAAAATGCATACCTACAGAATATATATGTTTTTAACAAAACCTAAATCTGCTAAACCTTCCAATTGAGAAGTGATGAAAACCCAGCTTGGTATCTTAAACAAGTCAGATAACAAAAAACTGTAGGGACTTTTAACACCTTATTAGCTGCATTAAGAATTGTTACTGCAATTGATGTTACCAGGATATGTGATGTATTCATGTAATGAACTGCTTTTCAGCCATCCTGAGATGTCTCATATGTCAGTCTGGAGGCTGCGATCCTCCAAACAGATAGGAGTAATGAAGGTGTGTCTAGCACTAACTGAGCATGGAGTGCATTTAAAAAATGAAAACAATAATCATGCTAAATAGGACTGTTGCTGGAAGCCATTAGTATCTATCAGATGAGCTGTGGAGGCATTGACAGAAATAGTTTAATATATTGTCAAGGGTGGTTTTTAGTGTTTCAACCCTGTAGTGTCTGAGACACTTCAGGAAGCTGGCTGAGCATTTTATCATTCTCAGGAGGTCCAGGCCTTTCTCAGGGACAGCAAAGTTTAGGATATGGGAATGCCACCCAAACAGCTCTGAATGGGCTGAGGACTTCATTGTTCCAGCTCCACGGGGTTGAACAGATCTTCCACATCCTCAGTGCACACCCTGCATTGGCCATGCTCTCTGCAGCCTGTATGCGTGGGGTGACTGCTCTGCCTGCCCAGAGTGCCTCAGCTAAAGGGGGAAAAGAGCAGGCATAGCATGGAAATAGCATCGCAGGGAAAACTGGGAGATATTCCTCAGTGCTGAGGACAGCTTCCAGCAGCACTGAGACCTACCTGCTCCCTTCAGAACAGTGACAATTTATGCCTATGTTCTCCCTGGTTTTTCATAAGAGGTGGGTAATTAAATTTATTATCAACAACAAGCTGTGTTGAAGAACATACACTTCATTGTTGCAAGGAAGTTTTGTAGTGGGAATTTATTTTATAGGCATACTGCTAAAATTCACTGTTTCAAGTGTTGATATTGAGCTGGAATGAATGTTTTGAAGAGGCACATACATCCAAGGAAGCCTTCCAACCATGAATATTAATAAAGTCTGAGCTGAGATCCTGTCTGACAGATGACCAGCTCCATGCCATCCATTGCACTGCAACATGTTCTTGAGCCTCAATTTGTCAGCAATAAAAGTCAGCTTGCCTAAACCTTCTGTTAGGATAAGTTGCAGCATTGTATGCCTGAGGCATGTGATAGTGCAGCCCCTGAAAATCACAGAGCTGCACTGTGGCTGAGTTTTGGTGTGTAGCTCCCCAGCTGCTTCCCACTCATCAAATGACTCTCCAAAAGCACCTGGTGCAGTGTGTATGGACCCTGCACTGTGTTAGATGGTAAAAATGTTCTTGCAGGCCATGCTGCTTCTGCCTGAAAGAGGGCTGTAACGAGGTGGAGGTTGCTCTCTTCTCCCAGGTAACAAGGGATAGAACAAAAGGAAATGGCCTCAAGTTGCCCCAGAGAAGGTTTAAATTATATATTAGGAAAAATTTCTTCGTGGAAAGGGTGGTCAAGCAGTCAAACAGGGGAAGTGGTGGAACTGCTATCCCTGGAAACGTTCAAAAAACGTGTATATGTGGCACTTGGGGACATGCTTTAGTGGTGGGCCTGGCAGTGCTGGGTTAATGGTTGGACTCAATGATCTTAGAGGTCTTTTCCAACCTAAATAATTCTCTGATTCTAATATTCTAGACATTGTGATGGTGGTAGAGACAAGATCTTGGCAAGGAGATGGATATTTGATAGTAGAGTGTCCTTCAGGGTTTAATCATCACAGCACAAGTGGTGCAGTCACTGCTTTAAAGGCACATAGATCAACAACTTTCAGGCCTTAAATACAGCAGGGACATTCCCTGGTCACTGATGTGAATGCCAGTGTCTGGGGTCCTGTCTGGAGGAATGGGGACAATTTGAGAAGAGCTTGGATCAGATCAACAACTGCCAGAGAGGGATTACTGAAAGATTTTTGGAGGAAAGACAGCTAGATTAAAAAGCCCATCAAATACATTTAAAGTGTTACAACTGCATTATATTTAAGTGGTTAAATACACAGGGATTATAGGATGTTGTGCCAGGGAATGAAATATGAATGTAAATAAAAACTTACTTGGCTCATAGGAGCCTCTGAAGAGTGTCTGATGGGACCAGCTGACCAGAAGCCCTTAAAGGGCGTTTTAAAACTCAGTCCAACTCAGAGTCTGGGTTAAACACATTGTGGAAGTGTTTCTGAAGGGAAAACATTACGCAGATTGGCTCTCAAATGAGTGGGAGCAGAGGAATGTTACTATTATATTTATTCCAGCCTTTATATGATTGTACACTAATGTATACACATTATTAGTATTTATTTGTATTGCAGTAGCCAATAGCTACTACTGCACTATATTTCTATTTTGCCAGCCACTGTATAAACCTATAATTTAAAAAAAAATCCTGCTTTATAGAGTTTATATGGTCTCAGCAGATGATTTGTAAATAATATTGTTGCTATCAGTTCTTTCTAGTTCTGCAGTATGGCTATAAGCACTTATGGAAATGTCTGTGAAGTAAAGAAATAAGTCTTAGTACAAGTTGGCATTCATCCATGAAGATTTAGATACCTAATTTATAAACATTTAGTAAATATGAATTAATCTTGACATGCTGGATTTTGTGCTGAATGAAATAATCATACTTACAGTCTATAATGCACTTGGACAATAGGTAAATTAGTCCTTCATTAAAAAATCATGAAGGAAAATGCATAATCTGCAGCAATACCCAGAGGAAAAATTACAGTTATTTGAAATAAAAACACTATTGTTAGCAAATTTGTGGAGGTTGTTATTTTAGTTTGGCTTCTGGGTTTTTGTTGTTGTTGGGTTTTTTTAAACAGTGTTATAGATCTTCCTGTGTATTGTCTCTATCATGAGATTTCCAGTTGAGAGTATTAACTAAATACCCAAGGTTTAATTGGAAATCTGAGGTAGAAAAACTGTAAATCTCCTTTCAGTCATTTGTCTCTGCACTGCCTGCTTCTCAGCGGCAGACAAAACAGTATGTGCTTTTACATCTGATTAATGCAAACAAAAGCTGTGATTAAAACATCCTTGAATTCTTCTGTCATACGGCACAATTTAAAATTGTGAATTATCCTTCAAAACAGCACAAGTGGTGCAATTGCACATTAGCATAACAGCAAACCTTATTTACACAAGCACAAATGTTGTGTAAATTGGCCTTTAAGTGGGTTTTAAATGGCAATCACTTGGTAGGTGTTTTCAGAACTGCTAAATAAAAAAAAATAGCTATGGTGCAATATTTTACAAATGAATACTTTTAATGGGCCTATTTTCAATTGAATTGACTATGAGAACAATGAAGGCAGAAAATGACAACAGTTATTTAATCTGGGATGCCGTATAAATACTGGAACATTTTTAAATTGTTCAGCATCTTGTAGGTTTTAGTATTTGTGAAAGTCAAGTGGTTATTAAGCTTATGAACTCCCTGCTTTGCCTTTCCATCATTGGCAGCCATGAGCTTGGGGACATACACAGATAAGGGGCAAGAGAAATTCAGACCAAGAGTGTCTGTTTTTGTGGTTTTCACAAGGCATAGGCAGGACTGATTTTTGCTCTTCATGGTGAGAAATTGCTCTCAACAGCTTTGGGGGCAAAGGGCTCCAAATCAGAAGTAATCCCCATAATTCCAAGGGGAATGGTCAGCAACCAGTGCACAAGTCTGTGGATGGGACCCACCCAAGGGCACTGAGGAAGCTGGTGGAAGTGCTCACAGAGCCACTCTCCATCATTTACCAAGCAGTCCTGGCTCACTGGAGAGGTTCCAGGTGACTGGAGGTCAGCAAAGCTGACACCCATCTGCCAGAAGGGCCAGAAGAAGCATCAGTGCAGTGATTGTCCCCCTGTACTTGGCACTGGTGAGGCCACACCTCAAAACCCTTGTTTGGTGTTGGGTCCCTCTCAACAAGAAGGACACTGAGGGGCTGGAGTGTGTCTAGAGAAAGGCAATGGAGCTGGGGAAGGGTCTGGAGCACAAGTCTGATGAGGAGCAGCTGAGGGATCTGGGGGGCTCAGTCTGCAGAAAAGGAGGCTGAAGGAGGATCTTCTTGATCTCTACAACACCCTGACAGGAGGAGCCAGTGGGGGTTGGTCTCTTTTTTCAAGTACCAAGTGATAGGATGATGGGAGCACCCTCAAGTTGTGCCAGGGGACGTTTAGACTGGATATTAGGAAAAAAGTCTTCTCTGAAGAAATGTGAAGTGAAAAGCATTGGAACTGGCTGCCCAAGGAAGTGGTGGAGTCAACATTCCTGGGGGGAATTAAAAGACATGTAGATACTGTGCTTGCTATGTGTGTTCCTCTTGCATGTTTCTCCTGGGTCAGAATGGGGCTTAGCTGACTCAGAACTGAGATCTGTTTTTTTCCTCTAATTTTGAACTGAATTCTGTAAGTAAATGGTGATTAACTGTGTCATGTGTTAAAGTGTGCTCCTTCATGGGCTGAAGAAGTCCACAACAAAGAGCATGGGCAAACAGCTCAGGATGGAGAGCTCTGTTCCTGGGACAGCAGTTAGCACTGGATGCAGTCCTGTCATACTTGAAACAGAAAATTGAAATTGGATCCATTTGAATTCAGCTGAGTGAGGAAATCTTCCAAAGCTGCTGTCAAATACCTGGTATCAAATACAAGGCATAAGATGATGAAACAAGAACGTTTTAACAGAAGACATGTCATTTTCTCTTCTTTTTCAAACAGCAATTATTCTGCCTGTGTACTCTGGATCAGCCATTGGAATTACACAAGCCTAAAACTTGTGTGAAATCAGAAACACGATTGTCTAAGGCTTCATTCTCTGCATCATATGAGCAGGCAGCTTGCAATCAGCCCTGGTATATAAAGCGTGTTTACCAGAGTGTTGTTTAGGGTTTTATGCTGTTGTATCCAAGCTAATATTTCAACTGATTCTGATCAGCTTGGATTCATATCCCCAGTGGTTTCTCACAGATGAGGGATTTGAATGAATCAGGTACTAATCAGTCCCTGACAAGATTTGGTGATGTTTGTCCTATGTTTGGCATTATGCCTCCTTTTTGTTTGCAATATGTGCTTTTATATTCACTAGTCTCTATTTTTAAGTTTTATTTACAGCCTTCGCTTTCTCTTTTAGTGACATCAATAATAGTTGCACTAATAGTTATTTAGATTCATTTACTCCTCGGACACAGGCACATGCTAATTTCTGATGTAGTGGTTTCAGACTTACTGTCCTTCAGCTGATCAGTTCTCCCTCTGCTCCAAAAAATTTTTACTTGGGATGCCAGTGCCCCTGAAGTATTTCAGTGCACAGTGAACCATCACGGACCACCTTTATTCTACCCATGTCCTTATGGTTGTAATACTCATTTGCCCTTCATTATCCCCTCCCTAATGTGCTACTTTATGTTCATTTTGTGCCTGGCCTGAAAGCAACTGGGGCTTTCGGCAGTCACCTGGTTTGAACCCACAGAAAAAGAAATGAGGACACAAAAGCACCAACAACACATAAGACAATATTACCCTAAATTGCCAAGCAAATGCAGGAAAAAGGAAGAACCCAAAGTATTTTCTTGTACCACATGGAATTTTGTTTTGAAATGTAAATGACTTGAACTGTTAGCTGCCCTCCCTGACTTCCAGGCCAAACTGGTCAGATCCCTTTGGCTTAGGGTTTTCAGTGTCTGCACAGGCACATGGCAAATCCCACCCAGATGCCGTGTGCAACGAGCTTAGCCTCCAAAGGCAGGGAAAGGAGATCCTCTCTGAGGCATATCAAAGTCAACCAGATCATACAGTCTTTATCATAACCTGTCATAAATAACTGTGCCTCTGAAATCCTTTAGATTTCTTTCTCTCACTTTCTCTACTTGAGGGCTTTTCCCAAATCTCAGACCTCTGATGGTAAATTTCTTCTAATTTTCGGTCTAAATTTATAGCCAATTTGAATTTTATCATTTGAATATTATTTATTCATATGCTTTTGCTGTTGTGCCAACTTCACCCTTTTGCCTAAATAGATTTTCTACCTGCTGGAGAAGATGCTCCTTTGATATATTTATAGGGAGAACTATATCACATATCTGCCGTCATTTTGCTAGGCTAAGCAAAGCTCTCTTAATAAGAAAGGCCTCCATTTCTCAAGACACCTTCAAAACTTTTCTCTGCCTCAGTTCAGTGTGAACTTATCTTTCCTGGATGTGATTTCAGGAAAACTATTCCTTGCATTAACGTTAAGTTTGGTGCTGGGTTCATACATACAATATTTCCTTAGTTCAGCTTAAAAATATATTGTCTGATGCAGTCTAGTGCAGTGAATAGACAGATTGCAGCGGTGGACATGGACACTCCAAGTTGTCTTCTCAGTCTTTTATCAGCTCCCTTTTGGAGCTGTGTTGAAAATAATAAATAAATGTGGTCCCAAGGCCAAAGCAAAAATTTTATGTCCCTCCATTTATCAAGAATGAACTTCAGTCTGATCTTCTGCTGTCCCAAACATCACCCAGAGACCTGCCAAGAATTCTCAGCAAGCTGACGGAGGTCCATGGTTTAAAAGGGAGATTAATACTATTGCTAATAACAATCATAATAATAATAGCAATAATAGATCCTTGAAAGAAGAAATACAATCCAATTTGCTCAATTTTTTAACTCTCTCCTCAGTGAAATCTCCTGAGCTTTTCCTCCAAGCTCACCCCAGTGGAAAGATCGTGAGTTCAGTCTTCCAGCAAAGCAGCTCATCCACACTTAAGCTCACGTAGACAGCAATCTCACTTTACAACTGAGGTTAATCGGTCATGGCTGATGAGCTTTGTTTAATGAAAGACCATTTATATAGTGCCCTTTGGATAAAGGCTATACATTTTAGCATTCAAGAGAAGGTAAATGGAGGAAATAAAGAGACACAAGAGGGGTTAATACCACAGGGTTTGTTTTTCTGCTGCTCTTTTCCCAAATAAGTATTATAAAATTAAGATTTGCTTCTGGAGGATTTATTGTTACTATATTTCCTTCATATGTTTACTTTCTCAGACCCCACGTGTGAAAATGGACTTCCATGCACTGCCCAGAAACTTGCAGCGGTCTGCATCTAATCTGAGCAGCAGTGGCTGCTTGAGATGAACGTATTAAAAATTAACTGTCTGGGTTGTGCATCTTCAATCTGAACCCATCTCTAAAATTCCTGGCGTTGTTACACTGCTTTATCCTCTGAAATAATGTAAGGTCAGAGTGTTAATCACTCATTTTTACTACGCTGCTAATGCAGCTTTTAAATTTCAACCCTGTTTGTTTTTTTTCCTGTTATGCTGAGAGCAATATAAAAATAATTAAAAAGAAACTTTGCTTCCACTGTTCTGCACTGGTACCCAGTGCTACTTGGCAGACCTTTAAGTGTCGATTCTGCATGACTAATTGATTGCTTCATCTGGGGTTAATTAATTAATTAGTAGCAGAGCTGCATTAAAGATTGGAGGCATTCAGAGCTCCCATAATGGACGGGAGCTTTATTAGTACATAAAATGAGTGTTTAAAATCCACACAGCAACTAATATGCTCTTGAGGCTTTCATTAAACAAACCTATAAAATTACTTGCTTCATTATGTATTTTAGTTACTTTCTTCACATTGTACGGTATCTCTTCACCTTTTTCTTTTGCCAGCCAGTTTTAAGTGCCTATTTGAAATCAATTTCTCTAATAATGGGCTTAATGAGCTCATCAATTAAGGCTGCCATAATGGAATGTAACTGTGTGGTTTCAGTTATCAGTTAAACTCTGGAACTAATTTCCATGCTTCATCTATCAAAAATGATTGGCTAATATTGTTTAGCTTCTGCTTTAGGATGATAGGGAGACCTCGGGCCCTTCTTTGCTAATGTCCGAAGGGCTGAATTTCTTCTTGGAGAAGCAGAAAGGGAGGGAGGCGAGGTGGGATGGAAAGAACAATGAATGGAGAGATTTGGGCCTCTATCTGGATCTGGAGTAAGTGTGATCCTGTATTTCAATGCCAGCATGGTAATTAGTAGTAATGGATTACATTTTCAGACGTATTAGATAAAATGATCGTTCCACATGAAAAATCCCATTATGAGTTTCTTACCTCTCGCTCCCTCTGTCTCTCTCCTGCTTTTACTTGCTCTCTCCATTTTAATAACCACTGCCCTTTTCTGTGACCCCTTTAAATAATGGCATAAACGGTCAATAGACCTAAACATATAAATATTTCCTTAAAACAATGCCCTCACATTTATAACAGGCAAACCTGAATTTTGGGAAATGCTTTCTCTGTATAGGAAAGAACAAATACCTCACCAAACACAGACATCTATCAAGCCGAGAAAATCTCAACAACAAATGGAGTGTAAAAAAATATTTTTAGGAAGTATTGTTAAAAAGCAGAAAACAATCAGAAGACCACCGTTTTTAATTCCTGCCTGTTTTATTTATTAATATTAGAAATATTTATCTGTTCTTGCTGTTAAGATTAGATGTGTCCAGGTTAGCATGTTACACAATTTCTAGCTGCTGTGCGATTTTACTGACTTTCTTATGTAATTAAAACTTTCCAGGTGAACAGTAACAAAGTTTGGCTTACAACCCAGATGTTGACTGAAATGTTAGAAACTCTTTAGCCATCAGAAGGTTTGTGTGAACTCTGTTGTGGCTGTATGTACTTCTCTTACAGTGGCATCTGTGCTCTTCTAGGCATTTTCCAGGTTATTGTAAGGGATGGAGGAAGGAGAGCTTTTAGAGGCAGAATGGCAGGCTGGAGGCTGGCTGGAGGGGAACAGCAGGGACGTTTTTAATATACACCCTTTAGATTCAACGTAATGGGCTACTCTTCAAGTAAGTGACTTGAGACCAATGGCGCTAGGTGAGGGACAAGATTGCATTTAGGTGTCAGAGCCTGGCTGCAGCTGTTATTTTTGAGACATGAAAATTCTGTGTCAGTGGGCTGTTGCCCAGTAAAACTCAAAACTGGAGAAGTGCATAAGTACCCCAAATGTCAGCCCAGAAATAGCCCAGCTGAGAATTTTTCCTCAAGCTTTGTTGTACAGAGCCCAGGAGGGGAGATGACTTTCAGCAGGTTATCAGCTGGAGCAAACCAAAGGGGGTCTTTGAAGGAACAGCGGGAATTTGTGAAGGTTTCCTTCTCTAAGGGAGCGATTAGTATCTGGCTATTGCTCTGAGAGTCATTTTGTAATTGATTGTGCATTAATTTTCTGGGTCTGATCTTGCACCAATGTTTACAGTTGACTTATGTGAACTGAGTGTGTTATTTTTATCAAGTCAACTTTCCTTGCATGAATAAAATTAATGCCACAAGGATTCTTCTTGTGGGGCAGCAGAAATGGTGGTAAAGCAAATAAAATCAGTTTGCAAACTTCTTTATAATAACCATTTTAAATAATCAAGCTGTACAGTGCAAGAGTGAGCTCTGTCATACAGGTAGAAAGAATTTAATTTCCTGATAAACAAGATTACCAAATACTTTACAGATAGTCTTTGGTACAAAAATTTCATGTATTTTTTATGGTTTCCTTTCAAGTTAGATTTTATAGACAGCTATAGAAACAGGCTTTTGACAAAGGAATTTCAAACTCCAAAGAGGTCCTATAATTTTCTTGTGTATTTTTAACTACCTTCAAGATTTATAACTTTCCCAAGAAAACTGTAAAGAAGTATTAGTGAAGATTGTACCTAACTGAAGATTTAATCCCTCCTCACTTTCAGTGGGGGATGACAAAGCTTTGGAAGCCCAAAATTTCTCAAGATGCTTAAAAACTGAAGCAGGAATCCTTTAGTTACATGTTATATATAATAGGAGAAGTAAGAGTCTTAAGCTCAATTTTATTTTCCAACTGAGATGATTTTAATGTCTCTTATGTAGTACTGTAATATCTGTAATACTTGTAAAGCAAATGCTATTCTAGTGCTGCAGTTTATAAAATCACAAAGAGGAATGCCAGTGATAGACATAAAGTTGTACAGTTAAATCCCATGCTCTGAACTCTGATGCAGCTCCCAATTCTTTTGCAGATTCCCCTGATCATTCAGTCTTTTAAAATCCCTCATGCCTGACTAGTTAGTGGGAATGGGGAGAGCCTGTCCCCCCACTTTGTCTGCCACTGATCTTTAATTCTGCTCTTGTAAGCATTTTTCTATCTCTTTGGTTTTACACTTACAAGCAGGCTGAAAACTCAGTTCCCCAAGGGTTGCCTCCACTGCAACGTCCATCGTGTCCTTGCCTTCCCCACAACCACTGCAAGGAGTTCTGTGGGCTGTGGTTTGTCCATTTTCCCTCTTGCAGGACACCAGGTCATGGACAAGGTGGACAAGGATCTGACAGTGGGACCAGCCCTTTTTACAAGTAAAGAACCGCAGGCAGCAGTGTATCCTCAAAGGCCGAGATCTGCTTTGGCAAATCCTTGAGCAGGAGAGGACTCAGTGAACTCCAGTTGTTTGCTGCTGGTTTGTAATCTTAAGGGCAGAGAAACGTCATTTTCACACCTTGTCTTAGGACCTGTGTTGGCCTTTGTTCTGCTTTATCCACCCCATACTCTTCAGCTTTCATTTTTCTTAAAGACAAGGTGGCTTGTAACCAATTCCAAAGAAGATAGCAGGTTTATTCTGAATCCTTGATGGCTTCTCCCCCCTACATTCTTCCCTTTAAAATAATATTGCTATTATTAGGAGGCATTCAAAACAGGGAGACAGTGTCACTGTCCACCAAGGTTTCATTCTCTGTGCTTAGATATGTGCTATACCTTTGTCACAGGATAAGAGAAAGGGAACATGGCAGGCCTCAAAGCTGTACATGAAAGAGCTCTAAATAATAGTAATAATAGGTATTTTTAAAAGTCTGTCTTTAAGGGCTGAGTGGGCTCTGTGTGCCTCATTTGTGGCTTTTTAATTCTTGAACAATAGCTATGGGGTTTCTTCTGCTGCAGCACAGGAGAGAGGTTAAACATTATTTCTGTAACAGCCTTTTGTTTCCAGCTCCCATGGAGAGAGGGGGAAAAAATTGAGATAAAGAAGTGTTATTAAAATTGTGACACACGGCTCTGGGAGTACGTTAAAGATAGAAGGAGCCAGGACGTCAGGAAAGAAATAATGAAATGCAAAAATCACCCAGACTGACAATTGGGAGCCTATGTAGCAGCTTAGCCTGTTGGTCCAAGGCTATTTGTCATAATCAGCAGCACTTTTCTCATTAGCAAAAAGCCATTACCAGTGGACTTTATCAGCAGCTGTGAGTTATCAAGGGGCACACAGCAATCCTAGCGTGTAGTCGTGGGGTTCAGCCGGGGTCCGGCTGCTTTAAAATGCCGCCAACTCTTTCCCCAAGTTCCCAGTCAGGTGTCACTGCCATTCCTGGTGAGGCAGCCGAGTGCAGTCTATTAACCACCTCACTCCAGCACCTTCCCACTCCCCAGCACTGGGGCAAAGCCTCTGCCCCTCCTCCTTGCTTTCCCTTCCCTCCCAACCTACTCAGGGACCAACTGGGCTATGTTTTCCTCACCTGCCTGGACCAACCCTTCTCTCCTCCTCCCCTGCTCTTTTCCAATCTCTGCCCACTGCAACTTGCTCAGTCTCCTTGCAGACACCAAACTGTTCTTCTCCTTCTTGCTCCTTCTTCTCCATTTTCTTTCTATATAAAGCCTTGCCTACTCACTCCTCTATTGCCTCCCATGTGGACTGCTTGGAGGTGCCATCCCATTCCTGGACCTGAGCAGTACAGGTTGGATTTTGGAGGAAGGCCTCCAAACCTGCTCCAGCTGTTGTGAGTCTGCTGATGGAACATGGTTACTTGGCTGCATCTGAGCTCAGAGGGAGATTTTCTCTCTCTACTCTGTGTTCTGTGTGTCCTGTGGGATGGACAGTCCTATCATACCGTTAGGACATATTTAGACTTTTCTTTTCTGTAAGTATTCTCCATGACCTTTTCCAGAGGTCATGTCTTGTCTCCAACAGGCAACTAGAGCAAAAAATTTTCCTTTTTCTGTCCAGGCTGTGGTGTCTCCATGACATAGCATTGAGCAGGGGTTACCCATGGCAGGTCCTGGGCCTAGAGCAGGGGTAGGAGCAGCTTCCAGGCTGGGAAAACTGGAGCTCAGCACCAGCCTGCCATACAAGTATCCTTTCAGTGCTGCTTGGATAGAGATATCCAGGGAGAGGAAGGAATGTATTCAACAACTTTATGAGGTGCATCCAAAGTGTCCTTTTATCCCAAGGAAGGAAAATGTGCCTCCCCTGATCTCCTTTTTTTCAAATAGTAGTATAATAAATGTTTTGCTTAAGCTGTTGTAAGGAACTCTTCCTTTGAGTAAGAGGAAATTCAAAGCAATTCAGTGCCAACTTCACTTTCTTCACTGTGACTGGAGTGGGAAATTGGAGACATCTTAAGAAAATAGTGAAGAGTAGCTCAGGGAATGCACTGGGAGGTGAACATGTCCATCTGTGTATGGGTGTGGTGCTCAGTGCGCTGCTCCACCAGAGCCCGCTGGAATCATTACAGGTCATGTACGGAAGGATTTGAGTGGATCTAAAATCTAACAAAGTCATTGAAAAGACTCTCATTGACTTCAGGAGACTTTGGCAGAGGTGCTAATTGAGGGGAAAAATATAATCTTGCACAAAGCTAAAAATTATACCGGTATGAACAAACCCCTGTGCTTGAAAGAGGTATGGAAATGTGAGATGTTCTAGGTTGATTTAAGGACATCCCTATTTTCCATCCTTTGTTTAAACTGGCTCTAAACACACCCTTAGCTATACTAATTTAAATTGATGCACAATCAAACTTAAATAATTGATGCTGTCAGGGATGAGAAAACATCTTCAGAGGCCATGGGTAGCAGTAATTTCACCTTGCACTGGAATTTGCCATTTGGATACCTGCACTGGAAGTGGCTCCCCTGGAGAGGCACTTCCAGGACATGGATTATCAAACCTCTTCTAGGCACCCTGAATTGTTCAACAAATCTGCTGGTTGCCCTCCTTGCAGTAAAAAAGGAGTCGATGAATGAGTTTGTCATTGACAATGACTTCATTGAAGTCATTGTCAATGACTTCAATTACACAGAGAGGTCAGATCATCTTGCCCTGCCCGGTTCCATTGTCACCTCTCTTGCATCAACATCAGAAATAAAATCTCAGGAAAAAAAATGGATCTTGAGTTGACAAAACACTTGTTTAACTTTAAAAATATTAGTAATATTCTGACTTTATATGTCAAAGTTAACCAATTAAAAGGTTTTACTGAGCCAAGGCAGTCCCAACATATGATGCTTTGAATATTTGTAAACAGGGGATTTTTAATAGTGTCATGACAGCTTTCTTTTTTATACAGGACTATTGCACAAGTTCATTACTGCCTGCATTGTGCACCACTATCACAGAAAGGCTGTAGGAAATTTTTTCCACTATTGTCCTATGGTACGGATAGGTAAATGTCTCATTTGGTGTGGAAAAATACTAAAAAGATCACCAGGTTCCAGCTTTTGGAAACCGGAAGGAAAGGCTGAAAGAGCAGACTGCCTTCATGCTCATTTTCTTTTGTTCTTATTTAAGTTCTATGAAGTATGTTTGAGGTATTGTCTGGGAAATCATGTTATGCAAGACCATAAACAAATAACTAGGTTGCCTCAGAACATTAAAAAATTCTGCCGTGGTGGGGCACGGGGGATGGCAGTGTCTGGTGTGGTGGGAGCAACCCACAGCTCACGGGTGCCTGAGAGCCATCCAACCTGTCAGCTCCCAGGAGAAGAAGGAGATATCCAAAGAGGGACCACAAGGTGGCTCTAAATATATTAAGGAGGAGATTTTTCCTTCCCTCTTTTCTGATAACTATACATCTACAATGAAAAACCAACTGCTATAGTTTTATACATATGATCTATACCACAGAGAATACACACTCCTTTGCAAGCATCACTGCTTGGAAACATCTGCCAAGAGGTTGTTCTCCCAGGAAATCCACACCAAACCACGGGCTAGGTGACTACTGGGTTAGTAAGTAAGGGGGCTCAGGAACCAGATTTTGTAGGTATTACTTTCCCTAATATTAGTTGTACAGGCATAAAACCTTAACTCTTTTTTTACTTCCCCCCTTTAGGGATTTCTTTTTGTTTTTAACAAGTAAGATGCTGATAACAGGCAGCTGGACTTAATGATCATTGTAGGTCACTTGTAACTGAATTATTCTATTCTGTAATATGCATATTTCACATACATATGTTCTATTATCTGAGGTTACAGGGGGGAAGCGGGTTGTTCATAGTTTGGAAAAGTTGTCAATTTATTTGCACTGTGAAGAGCTGAGATACGAGCATCTGAAACACAAGCAAATCAATTCTGCCTCAGCAAGGAACACCAAACACCCATTGACTTCTCCAGCAGGGGTGAGTGGTTAAGGTGGGCGGGAGGGAACTGGGCCCCCTCGAGTGTATAATGCAAATTCTAGCGGATTGTCTCCATTCAAGGGAAAATCAAGGACAAAAAAATTTTTCTCTGCTTCCAATTGGGGTTTTTCCTTAGTGGTTTTTGGTAAAACTGCAGTGGAGTTGAACTTGGAATTTTTTTACCCCTAGTAAATTTTAGGATTCACTGTAGGAGAGTGAAAGCAATGTGGTGCTTTTAATATCAGATGTTTTACACCTCATTTGGGGTGTTTTGTCTAATGGTCTCTGTCTTTTGGATCTGTACAGCTCTTTACCTCAGGATATTTTTTAATGCAGATTTTCATATCCTAGAAAATATAAGAAGAATCTGCAGGGGAAATGCTACCATTTCAATGAAATAATAAGCATCTTAGTTTTGAGATGTTTATAAGAAAAAACCTGATCAGTAAATGGCATTTGTGTAAACTTGAACTTTTTTTGTAATTGAGCACAGAAAATAAATAATAATGTTATTATTTATCTTGCACATTGGTCCACTTTAAGACAGACAGAGGCATCTTGTAAATGGGACTGTAATCTCAGCCACGGGAATCAGCAAAGGAATTGTTCTCAGGAGACAGAAGCAGAAGGAAAGAACTGGAGGGGGAAATCACTCACTTTCCTTGATCAGTACTTGTCCAAAAAAAAAAAAAAAAGACGAGAGAGAATGATCATATCACATCTATTATTTTGGACAGAATTATAACCAAAGAGTTGTGACACTAGGGTTATTAAATATTTCAGATAATACCCATTGACCCTGCAACCCATTTGATTCTCTCCCTATGTCTGTTTCTCCATTTTTTTCTTTGAATATTACTAGAATAGAGCAGAAAAACAGCTCACCGTTTGTTCAGACAAGCACAGCAATCACTAATATCTTTATTATTATTATTTTGCATAGACAGCTTGTGCAAAACAATGTTTAACCTGAATAAATGTAAGCAATGTATGATAATCCTAGATATTGCTATGGAAGAAGATGAAGGGGTCTGAGCAATGCTAAGACAAGTATGGAAGTATTAATGGAATTCAAACAGAAGGGAACATGTTATAAAATACTGTTGAAAATATAAAAGTCTACTTCTGACATTAGAAAAATACCTCATAGAGAAGCAGCGCTTGGCTCTGCTCCCAATTCAGCAATTAACTTCATGACTTAAACCTGTATTTCAGTGTTTGGCTGCTTTGGATTCTTGCAGTACTCCCTGGAAGTGAATATTCACTGCTGTTCCACCACTGAGTCTGAGGGCAGAACCATATCTGTGAGTCAGCAGCACAGTGCCAGGTGTGCTGCAGCCATTGCTCTGCCCATGCTGGGCATAAATACGTAATAGCCTCTATATGAAGGTAAGGGATGTCAATTAACGAGGCCTGTGTTAATTACATGTGTGGCTATAGTCAGCTCAGTTGCAGCTGTGGGAGAAATAGACTTAGCATAGCAACCTCTGCATTAAAAAGTGCAGCAGGATGAATGAATTCTCCCGGTGTCAAAAACATAATCCTAAAAAAGCACAGTGTAATTTAAGATAGAATTTAGATTTGGTAATTTAGCCTGTGTCCAGAGGAGGCACTGGGTTATAGACCCTTATACCAAGTGCAGACAAGCCTAGAGAACCCTACAGCTCTCCTTATGCAATACAAACACTCATGTAGCAATTGCCCCAAGCCTTTATGAAAAGATGCAGGTGCTTTTCTGGAAGTGCTGAAGCCTCTGAAGGCTGTGTGTGTGTGTGACTGTGAGTGTCTGTGTATCAGCTTACATGCTGCAGGCATCTCCAAGCAGCAATGTTCCTTTTGAAAGAGAAGTATTTGTGGACAAACATGGTCTTTGTAATTTATTCTGCACATCTTGAATATTGAGAAATTTTGAGTGGCTTGGCTTTCTTGGCAGAGCTGATGCCATATGAGATCCCCTTTTATAAGAATGACTGAGTGATGCAGAGAGTTTAAGTGACAGTTCATTCTCTTCTAAGCTTCCCCTCAGCCAGTCTCAATTTGCAGAAGGAGATGGAAAGGGAAACAGGGAGTCAGGTACTGTATAAAGACAAAAATCGTGGATGTGAGATGGAGAAGACCCATTAGACCATCTAGTCCACAGACTTCCGGGAAGAGTACTTTATGTAATCTGCCAGCAGATTCTCAAGACTGATGACAGGGGGATCAAGACTCACTAATGGAGAAAAAAATGGTGATGCAAGAGGGAAAAGCCCAGATGTAATGGGAGTCTGTCCCTCTTTAGCATAATTCTCACCTTGCTCTACCTCCCTGTGCCACATCGGAAAGGTAGAAGTACCTGGAAGAAGAGGTGATCCCAGATAGTTAGCAGGGAAGTGTTGCCAGTAACTTTTGCTAATGCTTGTGCAGCCATTGTGCCTATTTTTGTTAGAAATATTACGGAACACTGTCCGTTTGGCAGTCTCCATGGACACCAGTTCTTGCAACCTGGTTGGATTCTCTTCCAAGTTACTTTTCCCTGAGTCCTAGATTATTGCCCTTGACTTCAGAAAGTATCTCCTTTTAGACTGGGTATTGAAAGATTGACTGTAAAATGAGAATATTAAGGAGGGAAAAACCCAGTAACAACCACACTTTGATATGATCTGTAGTTAAGCCTGTGAAAAATTCTTTGGTGCAGTGATGTAAAATTAGTCTCTGATGCCCCCTTTCAGTTTCTTCTTCAGCTGAATCCCCTTATTTTCCACCTTTAGCTTCATCTCCATGAAGTCCTGTCCTGTATTTCACTGTTCGTCCATGTTTTTGTCATGTTTTCTGGACAATCTTCACTGAACTGACAAGATCAGTGAAGTTTCTGACTAGTTTTGTGAAAACAGGCAGTAAGGAAGGGAGTAACCCTTTGTGGGAAAGGGTTATCTCTTCTGAAAAGCCTGTTTTATGAGTCCCATGGAAATCAGTGTTGAATTTTGTGTCTAAACTCATCTTCCAGCATCATCTAAGAGGTTCTGCTGCTATGTGACACCTTCAAACCTTAAATACCCAGAATTTTACCTTTCTTTCCTAAGAGCTCTTAAAACTTCAGGTTATTTTCAAACTCATATTCTCATTCAGATTTGTATCAACAGAAAAGAATCTCTAAATAAGCAGAAAATATCTAATATTTCAAAGCTTTCTGCCTTATCCCAAAGTAACTGACCCAACCTTTAGTCTCACAAGTGGCACTCTTCCCACTCCTGCCCCATGGGTGTGCCTATGAGGAAAGGCTGCAGCCTTAGTCTTTATTATTGCACCTTATTATGCTCAGGTTTTCTTGTTTATTTCCCCCAGGATTTAAAAATCATGAAACTGCTTAATCAGTGGTGAGTGAACAAGTGCAGCTTCCCAAAAGAAACAGAAGTACCTGGGGTGCAGCAAGTTCAAGTTCATTATGTCATGTTTCTCTTGCCAGAAAAAGCAAGGAGAGTTCAGCAACTTGCAGTTCAGGACCACGGGAAATAGATATTGCACTGTTCCTAGAAGGCTAATGGGCTTTGCACTGACAGGCCAGAGGGGAATGCCAGAATAAAACCTGTTTCTCTGAAAATCACCAGGGCTGCTCTACAGGTGGTGAAACATAGGATGTGGCAGCATTCATGTGTGCTCCCATCTCCCACCCTGTCACAACAGCATACAGAAACTTGTCTCTTAGGTATGGAGGTCTTAAACCGTTATAAAAAACACCTTGCCTAGGCCAAATATCTTGGGTCAGGGGTTTTGCCAGACACAACTGGCCTGAGGGACATGATCATCATAAAATCATAGGATGATTTGGGTTGGAAGGGACCTTAAAGGCCATCTTGCTCCATCCCTCCTGCCAGCCTGCTCCTCCCCTCCTTCCCAGTGGAAGGGACACCTTCCACTATTCCAGGTTGCTCCAAGCCTGATCCAACCTGGTCTTGAACACTTCCAGGGATGGGGCAGCCACAGCTCCTTTGGGCAACCTGTGCCAGTGTCTCACCACTCTCACAGTAAGCAATTTCTTCCCGACATCTGATCTATACCTATTCTCAGTTTAAAGCCATTCTCCCCTGTCCTATCACTACGTGCCCTTGTAGAAAGTCCTTGTAAAAGATGTGGCACAGGCTGCAGCCAGGACTGTGCCCTTGTGTTATACATGCCTATGCCAGTTTGAATTTCTTGCAAGAAAACAGATTCCATCCCTTGAAAAACTTTGCCTCAGAACAGTACAGTCAGTTGGACCTAAGGAGTTACTACCCTGAGCCAAATGAGTGCCAGCACCCAGTTTCTGTTGATGGCCAAGACCAGCTGCTTGCAGGGACAGCTGAGAGCCCTGCAGGAGACCAGTCTTTGTTAGGATAATGTGGGAAAGGACAAGCCTCATTCTAACCTTTAACAATTAGAATTGTTTTCAAACCTGAAATAGTAAGCTCAACATGCCTTTCTGTTTTTGTGTCTGTAATTCCAGCTGTACTCTGAATGCTTTTTATTAGCAATATAAAGCCAATACTGCATAAAGTAATTTAAAAGAATTTTGTGTGGATGTAGGTGCTGTTGTCTTCACTGCAGGAAAAGAAAAAGCTCCCCCTTCATCCTAGGCAGTGAGACGGCACTCAGAGACATACATCTTATGGTAAATTGGAAAGTATAGGGACAAAAATAGTAAAGAAACTTCCTCAAAATGGCTACTGGAGCCTCACCCTGTTGAAGCTGACAGGAATCTGTTGATAGATGTCCACACATTTCAGACTGGCTTTGTGAGACCAGTTAAATGTTCCACCAACATTCCAGTGTTAAATGGTTTGATTATTGCACTTCTGTTTGTGTTAAATTTGAGAGTCTAACAGAAATGAAGCAAACCAGTAAAAAAGGCAGGGCTGGATTCTTACTGGTTATTTCCCTTTCCCAATGGAGCCATCGTTTCAAATAGAAAACGGGGGAATAAAGCCTGTGGCTGTGACAGGGTTAATAGTAAAGACTGCTTTTTTTTTTTCGTTTGAAATGGCTCCATGGTTCGAGAATGACTCTTTGCTTCCCCTCTTAATCTGTATTTTACGAGTGAGAAGCTTTGCATTATGCAAATCGTTAGATAGGAACAGGTGACATTTCAGCAAAGAACATGATCAGCGGCCCGGGCCTGGATTGGGCTGCTGATTTATACATTAGTATTTGTCACAAGGATCGCAAGTACTTCAGACTACACTCTGCAATTTGCTTTTCTATTTTTTCCTCCCCACAATCCTTAAGGTGGAAACTTCATCAAAGTATTTAAAACACACTGGTTGGACCAAAGGGAGCTGGTTTCGTTCTGGAATTAGGGCTGAAACAGCACAGTCTTGTTTTGATGGCTGTTTGCTGGCGTTAATTGTCACTCTGTGGTTTAGGCTTGCTGGAGCTCCTCCACATCTGCACAGCTCCAGCTCCAGATGCTCTGCAGCAGGGAAAACCCTCTGGTAGTCCATTGGCCTTACTGCAAAATGGGGCCATCACCTGAAGGTCAACCTGGACTTTTATTTAAACTTTATGAACAACATAAACAATAGACATCTTCAAAATGAAAAATGTGTCAGAATGCAACTATTTATTGTTCGTTTTTATTTTTTCCCTTCTGGACCTTCTCTAATGGCAGGCAGGCTCAATAGAGATTGATTTGTATGCCATGAGATACGTTTTGGACTGTAAATTATTTCTGAAAAAAAAAATTACTGGAAAAAAGAAGGGGATTTACTGCCATTGAATTTAACATCAGGAACAGTTGTTTTTCTTCCTTTCATCTTCTAGTTCTCTGCAGCATTTTGGTTTTTACTCTTACAGTGGCTTTGCTCCTGCCCTGCTAAAACTTTAAATTATGACAGTAGCTTAAATCAGGGAACAGGAGAGGTTATTAAGTGGTCAGAGTGTCATTCAACAGCCAGTTAAAACAATGCTGTTCCCAGCAGTCTGCCCGTGCTCCTCAGCATGGACAGGAGAAGGGTGTTTGGTGTGCAGGACATGGTGGTTTTGTGCTGTGAGCAGCACAGCAGCATGGCAATTACAAACACTGTATTTGCCAAAGGCAACATGGCAACAAATTTACCCAAATACAGATTTCTCACAAGATTTCTCAGGACTCTTTATATGCTTGTGACATTAATGATTCTTTGGGGTTGAACTTTAATGAGAAGCTACCTTCATAGCTGTATTTTCTAATTTCTTCTGCTTTCATTTCTATGGATTGTAAAATGACATAGAAATAACTCATTCCAGATGGTCCTCTTTTCTCTAAGCCTCTCAGGTGTGTTGACAATTTACTGTCCTTGAAAGTCATGTTTCCCTGACCTCTGAAAACACTTCTACTTACAAATGTGTCATTTTAAGACAAGTGTAGAAAAACAGCCTTTGTTGGGTATACCATTCAGCATATGGCACATACCTACCTGTAGTAATGTTCACAAATCCTTCAATGGGATCATATTTTACCTTGAGTTCCTTGGTTTTTAGCTGCAATAATGGCGTAAGTTCCTTCTTAATGTGTTTCCTTATCTCCTTAAGGTAACTTTAGCAATGATAAGAACATTCTTCTGAGAATGGCACTAGCCCATAATTCATTCATGTCAGAAATCATTACCATTTCTTCATATCATCCCAATTAAACTTTGGTTCAATCCAGATGTTCTCAGCTGTGGTCACAGCAATGCCTTTGACAAGAGCCTGTGCTATGGATGATTCTCCTAGTGCTGAGGCCAGCGGTGTGAAGGCTCCTGGGGCTGGGAGCAGGAGGAGCTGCCCTGGCTTTCCCAAACATGCTCCAGGTCCATGGCACTGCTGTCTGGACGGATGGGTAGCACAGCCTTCGATGCCATGATGGACCACGCAGGTGAGGTTTGTTGTGGGCATTGGTTCAGAAGTTTGGGAGTTTATACCCAGTCACTACATACCAAAGCTATAAAATGACTTACTGGTGGAATAAACACAGCGTTCAGTCCAGACGTAGAAGAAATCAATCCCATAACACTGGCACAAATCACAATATGTGGTCATATTTAATGACATCCACGATGAATGACTGCTTTTATAGCAATGCTTTATCTCAGATACATTTTTGATTGCCATATCAAATACTCACTGAGTTTCCACAAGCTTCACATTCCACTGTGTTTTCAGGATGGGGTATCTTGCTCCTATTTCACTAACTTCCTCTGCTCCATTATTTGTATATCATCTCTCTGTTCATATTTTTCTGTTACTGTAACACAAACCCTTCAAAGCTCTTATGCCATTTCTTGAAGGCTGGTTAATTTGTCTCCATGCCAATGAGATAATTATGATTATCCTCATTTTACAGGATGGGAAGCTGAAAAAGAGATATGACAAAATGTTTTGTCTGGAAGAAAGATGCTTGTGTGTATGCAAAGTTATCACTCACAGTTTTGTACTTCCTCTTATGTTTATACTCTAGCCCATTTGCACACCCAGCAGTTTGCTGAGGCCAGAAGGTGTGTGCCTGTGTCTGGGTGGAATCCTTTCCTAAAGTAGGTGTGAGCAGCAGGTCTCCACATGTGTCCTCACAGAAAAGGCAGCATTATGAGCTACAATATTTGTAATTTCATTGTTAATGAGAGCCAACCACCAAAACCTCTGTATATAGAGGTAATGCTGGTTTTACTGGTGTTTAAACACTGTTATTTCTCTGATGGGATTAAAATGGAGAGAATAAATGATAAGTTGTTAGACTTGAGGCACTGAGGTGTCTTACCCAACAGAATCAGAACTTCACCCCAGTTCTTAAGCATCTTTCTGTAACCACAGTGGGGAATCCTCTTTGGTTTCTTGTGAAGAGGGACTGGCAGTTAAAGCATTTATGCCATCTGTGGCTTTTTAAAGAAGCGGGAAAACACCTATCTTGGATCTATATTTGTTCTTTCACATGAGTAAAAGTAAGGCCAAATTAAGTAGGAACTTTCTCACCAGTATAAAATGTGCTTCTGTAGATGTCCCAAATACCAGATTCTTTTAAAGACCTCTTTTAATTCACTCTCTAATCGCTTAAGAAAAGGAACATTAAGATGTGGACAACAAGGTGCAGTGACCCATTTAATAGTTGTTTTTTTCTTGATAGGGTCTTCTACACTGCCATATACTTGTAGTGCAGGTGGCACATGTCTGCGAGGACAAGCACCTTGTCATAGCCCTGCCTCGGGTCAGCACTGCTGACTGTATTGGAGGCAAGAGTCATCTATCCCCAGTTGTTTAAGAGCACAGGGGAGTTGTCTTTTCATGGATGAATACAAGAAAATTGTTTATGACTTTTACCTACAGGGTACTGATAATACAAGGCAGGATAAGAAGTTGTCATTTGTCAATATTAATCTGGAGTGTTGTATGGTAGAAGGCACTGTCTGTTTGGGGTTGTATTGTCTGTGCAAAGGAATGATGTTGACTTAATTGAAATCATCAATTTCTATCTCAAAACCTTGGATTTCTTGTTGTCTTAAAGCAAAATATCATATCAAGCCTGTTCTTCTATTCAGAAAAATCTATGAATTGTAAAAAATAGGTAGTAAAATGTTCCAAATACCAAATTTGTGGCAGAGCTTGAAATATGGAGAAAATATGAGATGACTCATGACAAGGACCTGTTGGTCTCCTTGAATTCATCCAGTGATGAGAGAGCTCAGCACTCCTAACTGAGGCTGACTGTGAACTCTTGTGACTCTTGTGCTGTTGTTGGTTTTCCATTCACCTGTCTGCTAATACAGATGTAAAGTTAATCACTACTTCTTCATGCTTCATTTATCTAGGTTTGGGTTGTATTATGTTTTTTCAACTCAACCATCCTTGAGTTGTCCATAAAAGTTTTGGTTCACTATATATTGACTACCATGATGTCTACTGAGTTGGTTGGACTTATACCTTCAAATAAATTGGTGGCTAATATATGAATCATAACTACATACATATAATTTATAATTACAGATGCAAGAAATGACATATACATCCAGGTCATCACAGGGAGTTGTTATTGTCTCTTTACTTCCCTACAGAAGTATGTATTAACCAACTGCTTCCTCAGCACACTGAAAAACATACCAAAAAATATTTTTCCAAGCAGCTGAGCTAGTTTATCATAATAAAAGCAGAGGAAGGACAAAAATAGTTGCTGCCTTGTGGCTGTGTTGTGTGTGCTGGTTTAACAGGTGTGAAACATGCTCCTGATATGGACTGAAGTGAATAACCACATAGGATCAGCTGCTGAGTAGCCTTGTGTAGGACTTGAAGATTTGTAGAGGCCTCGTGGGATTTCCAATGCAGAGAGGGATGTCTGTAGGGTCATGGGCATTCCTTAGAGAAAACTTCTGAGAGTGAGATTTCAGAGTGAATTGGAACAAGAACAAATTCAGTGAGACTTTGATTGATGCTTTTGGGCCCACTCATATTCCAGAGGAACAGTAAATTACATAAATGCTCTAAGTAAACAAATACTTTTGTCTGGAAACAGGGCAGAATTGAGTCAGCATCTGGAAGTGAAAATTGTCCCCAACCTCTTCAGCCCTTTATGATTAATCTCAGAATCATGGCAGACTTTGATCTCCTAAAAAATCTGTCCCTCATAAGATTATTTTGCTAATCAAAAATACAGAGATAACTTGGCTGTAATGTATATACCATTTGCAACGCTGGATGCTGGTCCTAATCCCCAGATCACCGTTTATCTGTAATAACTCTTTCCTTCAACCACAGCAGAACAGGTAATCCTGAGGAGCAAATGTTGTTCTTGGACCTTCAGATGAGCAATTGGGCTGGGTCCCAGGAGCCTTGAACTGCAGAATTAAAAATATACATCTCCTGTCCTCCCATTTTCAGGCAATCCCTGCATCCACAGTGGTGATGGATAGCAGGGTTCAGGTGCCATCCCCTCCATAACTTTGTTATAATCTGCTTCTGGAATGAAAAACAACAAGACTTGTGCTGCCAGAAAGACATGTGACCCCCAACCCCACTCCGAGATACTTGCAAATGAAGCAGGACAATGTTTCTTACCAAAGTCTCAGCTTCCCAGTGGCAGCTGTTCAAATTTCCCTATAATGCACTTTACTGGCCCTTATCTGATAGTATTTCTAGGGGACCTTTTAGGGCAAAGGACTTGCAAGCCATGGGCGTGCAACACTGTTCTTTCTGCAGGCTGGAGAAGAGGTGGGAGAAACCCTGTAAGAGGACTGTGAGGCAGGTGGAAAGCTTGCAGCCAAAGTGGGGAAACTTTATCAGACAACCTCTAAAACTTGGGTAGATCAGGTAGGGCTTGGTTTTTAACGGTTTACCCAAACAGACCTTAGAACAATGGCAAGCTAAGGGGTCATTTGAGTGTAAGGATTTAAACCTGTGGCTCTAGGATCTAGGTTGATAAATCACAGAATGATTAATTATAAATTTATTATTGCTGCAGAAAGTAAGGAGTTATAATGGTAAAATGGCTTATTTTGCCTTTGCAGAGGTTGCTGCAGATGCATTTTATAGGAGAAAATCTTGTAACTTGTGAATTGTTATACAGATTCCACCTTAAATGGATTTTATCAGACTCTGCTCCGGTAAGCCCATGCTAATATTGGCTCCAATAAAGAACAAATCAGTGCCCAACTCGACTCGTCTTATCGCACAGTCAAAACTGATGGCTGAAGAAGTCATAAAGATCCCATTTAATCTCTCGCCTATCTATCACTGTGAATGTCTTTATCCTCTTTGTGCAGTGGTAATATCTGCTCATTATGAAAGCAAAATAGATCTGGCATGAATAAAAGCGGAATGAAGTGCTCACTTTGATTTTGACAGCATGATCAGTGGAAGCAGTAATCTGTGAGAATCAAAAGGGCTAAATTATTCCATAACAGTAATTTGAGGGAACAGCTCAGAGCATACACATCTGCTTTCATATATTGTGACGTGCACTGATAAAACATCCTTCCCAATTTACTCTCTCTGTGCTTGACTAATCTGCAACAGCTCTCACAATGTCTAATCATGCCATCAAAAAGGAGAAGAAGTTCAATTGAGACTCAAATGAAAGAAGATTGGAAAACTATCCTCAATTGAAATTACATTTGTAAATGAGCCATAGTTTTTCTGTTCAGAGTGCGTTATGGTAAATCTGCCTGAAGAAGTTGTTATGCTGAAGAACAGCAACATGTATCTAGATTGTATTTATTCCATTACTGCTCAAGTAAAATTATGGGAGCTTGGAAGCCCTGGGGCATCTTTTCAAAACTGATATGCCAAATTCGCAGTCAGATTCCTGTGGTATAATTATAGCATCACTGGCCAGCTGAAAGATTCCCAATACATATAAATTACACAGCCGGGTTACTGTGTAACTGTAAAAGGTTTTTACTTTTAAACATTCCTGTTACGGGAGATTTCTCCCTGTATTTGCAGGTTGGACCATGGCTGTACTTCTTTTACTTTTTTCCTTTGCTCATGGAATTTTTGGAGCTAATTAACCAGGCCTATAATATACTTGAATCACTAAAACTAAGGTCACTTTGAAGGTGATTCAAGGATGTATCCAGCTGATCCCCATGGAAGCATGTACGGACTGGTGTGAAATGTGGGCTGCACAGATCAAAAGTGAATAAGTCACATTAAAGCTCCTCTGCTAAATATTCATATTGTGGTTGTTGACATGCTTTTTAACATATGGTAAAAACCTCTTTTGCCTAAAATTTGTGGGCCTCATTTCTGATCTTTGCTAATTCAAGTCTGTCCTCTGGCACTCCAGCCTCTGAAGACACATTGTCACCTCTGCAGGGACCTCACTTCGAGAAGTGTTATCCTTCCCTCCAAGCATCTGCTCCCAGAGCCGTATGATTTGTCAGCCAAGGTATTGTATCTCTCTATCATTTTGTTTGGACTCGCATGCTACTCAGCTCCTTAAAGCTGACAGTACTGGGTAAAACCCTGCTGGAAAGATCAGTAATGAGCCACTCCCATATGCCTTTTTTCCTGGTGTAGCCAAAAAATTTCATGAGTGCCTCCTTTGTAGACCTGTCCTCGGGTTCAGTGGTGCAGCTCCCTGTATTATGCATTTCTGTGACGAGGATGCACTTGTAGATCTGAAAGGGCACAGGTAAGCAAATGGTTCTGCTGCCAGCTGCTGACATTGCTTGCTGTTCTGTTACATGAAGCATGAGATGCTTGGGAAAATTTGAAAATATGAGCCAAGAGGGAGTATTCACCCCAGGAAACTATGTCTGGACACCACTCTGCAAATGTTAAGGTCTTGGTGAAGCCTATGTCAGTCTTCCTCACCTAAGAAAAATAAGAGTGAGCAGCTGCTCCTGCTTTTGACATTGTGGCTAGAGCAATATTAATTCAATATTCAATAATTAGTCCTGATTTTAATAATCTTTATTTTTCCTTATTTTTAGCTCATTTTCTGCAAACACAATTTCTTATCTGATGCTCACTTTACTGTAACAACCTTGCCTGATCGGGATATTTTCAATCTGCCCAACAGAAACTTCAGTCTCTGCAAAACTGAAGTAGGTAGTGAGAAATTTTTATTACTAAGATCTTGTTTTCTATTGGGAAAAAATAAAATCAAAATGGTTTTATTTTACAATAGTTATAATAACTAAAAATATCGCTATATTTCTAAAATATCATTTTTATCATATAGAATGCATCTATTAAGTTTGCATGATTTAATTTGAGCTGAATTGAAACATTTTCTTTGGACTTGTCTTTGTACAGATGATGTTCTGATGGTGACTGGAGATTATATTTCAGCTTTTTCTTGTTCCCGTTATTACCATTAACTTTAATTCCTATCCCATAATAAAAGGTAATGACTTTTCACCTTAAACCCCTGGGATTCATCATAGTCCTGTGCCTGTGGCAAATGTTAGGGAATGTGTCTGAGTGAAAGCATATGTGAGATATCCAAAGAACTTTTCCAATGACTTGGAACTCTGGTCACTTGTTCCTTCTCATGTGTTTGTTACCCCTACTACTAAACTTGTAGCCCTTGGACATGGATCTGAATGTTTTATTGGCCAAATTATTTAGTGAAATTTTCATGCTGGCTGAGTAATACATCCTGCAATTTTTGGTGCAAGAAAAACATCAGTTAAAATTGATTTTCAAGCACACACATTCAACTAATTATGTCAGGAATATGCACTCATTAAGTCAGTGAACAGATAAAATTTCCTGTGACAAAAAAACCCCCCCATAGCTCACACCATCTGTCCAATCACTACTCAGCAATAAGATTTGATGAATAAAAAGAGCTGCTCTAGAATTTTGCATAAACTGTGGAATTCTACAATTTTTAAAATATAGAAACATATATATGGCTGAGTGCTATTTTGCTTTTGAATATTCTGGCTTTAGTCATTGTACCAGTGATTTTTTGGCAGGATGAATTTTTGACTGTCTATAGGAAATATACAATGGGACGTGAATAACATTATAGGTATTTTGATTCATTGAAATCTTCATGTTATAAAGTCAAGGAAATTAGATTAATGTAAATTTTTTTCTATCTTCATCTGCATTAAAAGGCTGTTTTTAAGGTTCCATTGTCAAGACAGGTGTGTAAATGCACTATTTAAGGGTATAGTTGTTCCTGCAGCAGCCAATACTCTCAGTAGAGCTTAGGAAAGTTGCCTTCCAGGTTGGTATGTTTTGTGACAAAATTTATGCATAATTAATCTTGATTTCCCAAGCACTTCTGCCCACATCCAATTTTGCCTTTATGATTAGCCACATTAGGTTCAATAGAAGTAATTACACCCTAATTTAGGTTTGTGCCGAAGCATTTGCGGATCAGAACCTAAAATGCCAAGATCTCTGAGGAAATGTCATACCTTTTTGCTTGTTTCCATTACAGCCCTAACATTTTTTGAGATGTTAAAAAAAAATATAACAAGGAGTGATTTTAATCTGCATGCACAAATTCTCCAAGTTGTCAACATCTTTGTTTCTGGACTGGTTCACTATGTAATTTTCTATTGCCTGTTTACATCCAAGCCGTTCCAAAACAACATATATATCAAGAATTAGCTTAGCACGTTGTTTTTCTCTGCCAAAGACCCACAAAGAGACTGTAGGGATAAATGAGCCTCTTATGGTGATTAACAGTACAGTGATGCATAGCAGACAACTGACTACAGACTGCCTTAGTTACAGTACTCATGTTCATTCCTAATTTTCTCTGTGGAGGGTCAGATTCAGGGATGAAGCAGTGGACTAAATAGGTTTATGGCTATTGGCTTGGAGGAAGAGGAAAGAAAACCAAACATATGTTGATAAAACCCTGGCTACCTCTTCTGTCAGTGTTACCATTCAACTTCAAAATTTTAGACTCTCAGGCTCCTTTGCTGGCTGAGGATGGCGCTGATCTCAACTGCTAAAAATTGCCTTTTTCTGCTCCTTTGGCTATCACCCTTCCACAACAGCCTCCTGAAGTGGTTTCAATATCGTTGTGGCAGCAACTGAGGAGCACAGGCTTTTAAAAAATCACCGTAAATGCTGTTGTGCTCTGCTCCTGCCTTGCACATCGCCACACGCATTAAGACAAAATCTGACTCTGATGAACAGTGCAATGTGTTTATTTGCATGACAGCATCCAGCCTCTAATTGTCTCAGTGCTGTACATAGCTGCAGGCAGAGGGCAGACTGGGGTAATACGTGGCAGCAGGGGCACAATTAAAAGTATGAGGAAACCTACATGTTTGTGTTCTGTAGTTTTCTGAAACGCATCCTACTGTTTCTGTAAAATTGCTTGTGACACATGGTTACTATAACTGAGATGCTTCTAATTTGCCCTTTCTCATGTAACTATAACTGTACATTTTTGTTTTTGCACATAGTACATAATGATTACTTGAAGAGATAAAGATACTGAAAAGTCACAGTGGCAATGAACATGGGTCAGAAGATATTTTGCACCAAAGAAATTTGTAGTTTTCCTTCAATGAGCCTGAGGACCATGAGATTGCCAATGTCAGTGCTGTTTTTCCAGGTTTTAGGGGAAAAAAAACCCCAAATATAATGATATTTCACATTTTTGTGTGAGCTGCATCTGAGTTTGGGCCATTTCTACATCCTATAATGCAACTGCTCTCCAGCCACTGTGGCTCTGCAGGCTGAGGGTGAAAGTCCATGGAACCACAGGAAAGCAGTGAGAGTTCTCAGAAGTTTTCTTCAGGTGGGTTCACAGAGTGGTTTTGGCCCTGGGTTCTTGGCATGCTGACTGTCCAGGACACGTCAGTAGTGACGTCTGAGCATACTGACATATCTGAGTGGAACCTTTGCTCCAAGGCCTAAACCTTTACTAAAGGTGGTTACAAACATCCATTACACAGAGGCAAAGGAGGCTGTGATATCTCCTAGTTTAATGGCATATACCAGCATATATATTTAAGGTTAGAGACCTTGAGCAGGCCATGGGAGATCTGGGTACTGGCCACCCCTTGGCCTGAAAAAATTCAGACCAATGTCTTTATCTCTGGGCTGTGCTGGGCAAGGGGAGAGGGAGGAGGCTGTGCCTGAACCTGGCAATTCACTGGCAGAGGGAGAGCAGAGGGAAAGGGAGGACATAGCTCTGCAGGCAACACGGGAAAAATCATCATCCTCCGGGTACAATTGGACCCCCGGGCTCCAGCTCACTCCCAGGGCTTTTCCCAGGGATTTGCTTTGGCCACCCTGGGCAAGACCTCAGCGACAAGGTCCAGCCAGGCTGCAGCTGCTCTCTCTGTGCTGGTGGAGCCCCTGGTGGAGAATCCAGATGTGGTAACAGAGAGATTTTCTGCCCAGGCAGCTGTGCTCCCAGCACAGGCATCTCTGCTCACGCCGCTCAAAGTGCTCTTGTGCAGCAACAGCACATCCGCAGCCAGGACAGATGTAATTCTGCTGAACAGGGTGATGATCACGAGTTTGCCAGAACTCTGCCAGCAGAATGCAATAAGGTCTCAAAAGTCAGCCTTGACCCATGCTTAGGTCTAAAACTAGCTTGAATTCTAGCCTGTTTCCTACCCTTGTCACAGTTCTAAATGCCACCATGCAGCAGAAGTCATGTTTGCCATAGCATTTGTGCAGTAGTCTGCTTCACTTTATAAACATATTTTATGTAAATCAAGTGTTAATTACCCCTGCTCTGTATTTTGTGTTGAATATCATTTTTTTAATTACAGGCTCCATCCCAGGTTAAGTCTGCATGCCTGTTGTTGAGCCAATTATCATAAATTCCCCTGTAACAATTAACAATATTGGTACAGAGCTGCATGTATTTTAAATGTTATAATTATGCTCAGCTCTTTTGTTAATTGGCCTATCTGACTCTTTACTTTTTATGCTGCTCATCTGCTCATTACCGCAGCCATTTAATTCAATTAGCACCTTAATTAGAAGAACAGCCATGTCCAATGTCGTAGGACTTGTCAGAGTACGCGGCTTGATTAGCAAAGACAAACACACCATGCAAATCAGGCTGTAACATTTGGGGGCGGCAGGAATGGAAGGCAGCCAGCTGGTGAAGTGGAAAAGGAGCGTGTCTTCATCCCCAAAAGCTTTACCAGGAGAGAGAAAATAAAGAAGGCATCAGACTGAGGAAAGAATAAAATAATTTACAATTCCACGAGTTAAGGCATCACTTAACATGAATGGTGTGTAACGCCTGAGGACGGTGTCACTACTAAATTATCTCCTACCCCCAGTGCTCTTAAAAAAAGACAGAAAGTGAGAAAGATGTGTAAAAATAATTCAGTCATCTCCTACCATAGCATATGTCCTTTTCAGAGGAAGAAGTCAAACCCCAAAATCTACATCCAGAGGGAGAAAGAGGAAAAAAGAAACACCCTGATCCTGGGTTTAAATCCACACTGCTCCACTCATCAATGCCAAGGGAGGAGTGGGCCCAGGGTATTTTAAAATCACCCGTTTGACCTAGACTCTCTCATTTAAGATAGCAGCATTGCTGAGGAGAGACATGAGGAGCTGTAGAATTGTATTTAAAAAAAAAAAAAAAGCTGCATTTTCCAAGAGCAGTTTAAGTCTCAGTTTTGTTTTGTGCCAGTCTATTTAAATCTTTATTCCCTGCCTATTAATTCTCCTAATTAGAATTAAATGAAGCATGCTAAATTGCTAGATTAACCAATAATTAAGCAGGCAAAGCACTAACGTTTAATACACACAGGCAGCTCTTTCTCTTCTGTGATAGCACCATGTCATGCCTGCTCATTTTATTTGAAAGGAGTTAAGAGGCTTGTCTTCCATGATCAACACCCCCTCCCATATTAACTTACATAAAATAAAGACTTTCCCAAAAGGGGATCAGTTTCCAGCTAGTTATCAAGGAACCCTTGATTTTATTTTTTAATTCCTTATCTGTGAACCCTTGTGAAACCTATTTGAATCAGTTGGCTCAGGAAATCCAACAGCTGTACATATATTTAGCAGATAGTAGATTTTAATTAAAATGATATATAGTTTGTGTGGTGCTCCTTTTATTCCGTGTTATTTCTTTATTTCTGCTCATGTAATGAAGTCCTACACTTATTTCCAGAGGATGGCAGTCCCTCTCCCTCCCTCTCACCTCCCTGTGTCATGCCTCACTCCTTCAATATTCATTTTACATATTTACACATTATTTTGTCTTTATGTTGTGCACCTGCCTGTGGGATCTCTCAATATCACACAGTCCTCTCTGTATGTAAGCAAGGGGCTGTGCAGACTCATCTTGGGCAGTCTTGGTGATTTTGAAGGTTATTCTTTGGATGTGTAAGTGCTGGAAAAGCTGGGTCAGGAGCAGGACCAGCATGTTCTGAAGGGGATTTGTGCCTCTCAGGAAGGTGCTGTTTGTGCCTTGAGCCTGTAACTTGTTCATGTACAGAGGGCAGCAAAGGCTCATGACAGGGATTTCATAAAGCTGCTCAGTCCCATGGCAACTGAACACATATGTTCTTGTCTTTTATTCCTTGGGGTTAAGTGTTAGCCAAAATTTGGAATATTTCTCGTTGTTCCCTCCAGGAATGGAAAAAAATCCAGTGGAGTCAGAGGTTTCTCTTGGTATGTCTACCCAGTGTTTTGCAGACAGGCCCAAATCCATTTTGCCTGTGGCTTGAGCAATCTGCCTTTGAAGAGGAAGCTGTGTGGCTGTATTCAGGAGCCACAGCTTCTGTTTTGAAACCACTTTGCAGCTGTTTGGCTGCGTGACAGGCGGGGTAACGCTGCCTTTGGTGAAATCCCATTACAAGAAAGGCTGGCCCAGAAGTCCTGTTTCCCAGAGACACCAAACAAGAGGCTGTGTTTCTGCTCACAATCCCATCTCTCTTGTGGCCAGCACTTTGCCCCAGAAGAGATCTCTTGAAGTGGATGTTTAAACAATATAGTTGAAATGGTGGAATATCTGCCTGCAGCTGAAAGGGAACAATCTCTGTCTTGTTTCTTCCCTCTCCAGGTGATCCTGTGCCTTTTGGTAATTGCACGAGCATCTTCTGAGATAAATTTCCTTGCCGGTCTGGAGGAAAAGCAATGCAAGTAAATAGACTTTTTCCATGGCTTAACAAGTTGGATGTGCACACCAGAAGGCCAAATGAATACAGAGGCTTCACGGGGTCCAGAGTAGGGTCTACAACTGGTAAAATCTGGCAGTGATGGGACTGCCTCTTTTCATGGTAGTAAATCAGGAGCTCAGCATAAACACCACAAAATTGCAGTTTATGCTTGTAGACACATAGGCATATCCTGGAGTAAAGTCATGGATAATGATAGAGAACAGATTTGATTTTGTTTTATTTCTTCTCCTCACGTAAGCAGTCCTGCTGGCTGCAGGGAAAACCAAGTGTCAGTGCTGAAGACATCAAAATTGCCTTATTTCAGGGTTTTTCAGAAACTCAACCCAAACTCCTTAATAACATCAAGAATTTCAAAGCTCTTGATCCCTGTTTATGCAAAGTTTTCCAAGCAGCAGGTTAGCATAGTTTCCATCAGGTTAGCATAGTTTCATGTTCCTGTTCTATTCACATCTCTAACCAACCTGAGCAACACCAAGTGCCTATGATTTGGAGGTAAAGCTATGCAAACACCGGCATCTGGCTGTGTTTTTTCTCTGTCTCTCTCACACCCCACCCAATTTCAGGCTGTATAGGTGAGAATGCACTTGAATGCTTTGGTATAAACCACTTCTAAAGCAATGCCAATGCACATATCTCAATATGAGCAAGTGCTTGGGGGCTTGCCAAGGACAATTCATAGAGTCACGACCCAAGACAGGTTTGAATCCAGACATGTTGAATTTGAAAATAAAATAAAAGTAAAACAATGGCTCAGAAGCGTTCAGGATAACCATTCCCACCAAGAAATTGGCCTGGCACTGCAGTTACTTGTACAGGCCTGCACATTAACATGGAGAACAATACGTGCCCTCTGAATTCTTAATGTCAAAAAATAATGGTGAGATGATGGGGCTTTGGAAGTCAAGGTAAATCAAGATGTGACTGAATGGCTTCATTTCTGTGAGGGCCAGATTGAGCAAGCTGGATTCTAATTTCTCAGCTGTCCTGTGGTATGAACTGTGTGGCCCCTGCAGTACATGCTGAGGACAGCGGAGTCCGCCTTCCCTTTTCGGCTGGCTGACTGATTGATTCATTCCTCTTCTTTTTTTCAAACCAGGCTTCTTACATGCTTTGGTGAACATCTTAGCCAGTCTCTGGTACCTCTGTTGATTCAGTGTGTGTGTCTCCGTGTGTGTGTGTGTGTGCATGCACATGTATTGCACTTCATCTGCTTGATGCAATAATATCCTGGGGGAATGTGCAGGCTGTAAACTTCTTCATAACATCCTGTTCCTGCAACTTGGAGATATTGACTCTGAAGGGAAACAATGGCATGAATAAAATAAAAATAAAAAAAGTTAATTATCCTTTGTGTTTGTAATTTAATTAAAGATGCAGTAAAGTTTTACTGTTTTTCCAGGTGATGATGTTTAGGGCTCTGAAAAGCTATTTGTGCTGGTGAGATTAAAGTGCATTTTAAAATGTTCCCCGAGCACTTTCACATTTGTTGATAGATTTTTAAATTAAACTTTAAATTGTAATCTAAATTACCTCCAACAATTCATGGTCCCTGTAATGAACTCCCACCATTCCTGCTGTCATCTGACTATGATATACTGTAAATGGTAACTGCTCAGGGTTTTACTGAATAGTGCTTTAGCATTACTGCACTATATTAGTTGTGTACAACCCTCAAACAGAAATCAAAGCACAACACAGGTTTGGTTTAGCATAGTAACTTTATTATTTGCTGGTCTTTAGTCTTAGTGAACACTGCTACTGCTAATCATTTGGGACCTCATAGAATATACTTCCAAATAATTTTTTAGGCATTCCTGTCAAGGTAGAAGTATTTGCATTTTACCAGCCAATGAGCTTTTGGACATTAATCCTTAATAGGTAAAATAAAACTAATTGGGGAATATGAGTTCAAGTGCTCATTCGTAAAGTGACCATGGCTCATCGGCCCCTGAGGCACAATTAGAAGAAAATACTTTCCTAAATGATTGATGTAGATTCAAAGAGGAAAAGAAGATTGCACAGGGATAGTGGAAATAATTCACCATGGGCTGCTCTACCATATGATGTAGGTTTGGTGAGACCAAGTGGTTTCCAAGAGCAGAGCAGAGCCTAACTTGCAAATCGCTGCCTGACCCTGGGACATCATATTGCCCGAGGCTCATGGACCTGTTCCTGGGGCGAAAAGAAAAACTCCAAATGTAACGTGGTCTAAAATCCATGGGAAGCTCTCAAGGATCTCAAGAACATTTACACATATGGAAAATTAGAAGAAAAATTTATTCTCACAGAATAAATAAAAAACTCTACATAACCTGAGAGTAAGGTCCTAGGGAAGAGCAGAGGAAGAAAGCAAGGAGATCTAGGAGTTCTTTGCTGCAGAAGGGTGCCTTGTTAGGTTCCAGCAGTCTGTCCCATAGAGACTTTTTGACATGGGCTTTTATCTTTCTGCTGGACAGCTCTTGGTGGACTTTTCTTCCACACAGCTACACAAAGCTGTACAGGCCTCAGCTTTTGGTTTCCAGGAGTTCCCTGTTTTAATTGCATATTGTGTAAAAAAAAAGAAAACTGGCTTGTTTGGTTACGTTTGATTTCTTAACTCTCCTGCTATGAGGAAAACCAATACTATTTGTGTTTCCTGGTCACCTTTGCCATTTGTCATCATTCAACATGTCTGCAGCCATGCTGGAAAACATGATCATAAGATTCATTGCTTTTCCTTATTCCAACCCCCTCATTTTGGATCAGTACTAGTGTACTCTTCTCCTTCAATCCCTCTTTTTCTTAAACCCCTCTTCAGATAAGTTACTGTAGGAGAATGACAGTGTCTATGGTGCTGGCACGCCACAGTCCCTGCCTGCCAGGCTGAGCAACTCCCTGTATGGTTTTCCTCTTATTCCCTCCCCACCTGTCTCCTGTCTACCAGAGGTAAGTTGTGCCAAATTATCCCAATAGCCTCCTCCAGTGAAGTAGATGATTTTCTAGTCAAAGGAAATGCATTAGATGCTGTCTACCCGGATTCAGTAATGCATTTGATAATGGCTAATGATCACTTGAACTCGGGGAGAGGGTAATGAGTAGAAGGATAACAGTGTGGGTCAGGATCCCACTCCAGTGAGACAAAACTGAGAAGTCTCTAGATGGGAAGTGCTGACCTGAGAGATGGTCACACAGCAATTACTTCTGGACTGGATGTTTTGAGTGTTTTCACCTGTGACTTTGGCGGAAGGAAGGAAGGAAGGAAGGAAGGAAGGATGGAAGGAAGGAAGGAAGGAAGGAAGGAAGGAAGAGGGTTGATGGTGATGTTTGCTGGTGAACCAAAACAGAATCAGAGTGTCATAGAGAAAGAGCTTGATATCTTTTGGGCTGGAGGTAGCAGTGAAATTGTACAAAACACAGGATCACAGTGAGGGACTGGGAATGAAGATGTCAATACAGTCTGGGAATGACTGAGAGTGGTCTACAAGCAGAACAAAGGCAAAAAACAACAGCTGCAAAAAAGTTTTAAGATAGTTATTGATGATTGAGAAATAACAGTGTTGCCTATGAAGTTAGGCATCTCCATTCCACATCCAGGAGATTTCTTCCACTTAGATTGCAAGGAAGTGCAGTGGCTGCCTCTTTGCCCTGTGTGCCCCCAACCCTGAAGATGGCTTGAAGTAACCACAGAAGTACTGCAGGGGCAATTGAGACACAGGAAGAAAATAAATGGTATGTGTAGGAGGGGAAAAAAAAAACAGTGGATGCAATATGTCAGTGAACAGGAAGACATGCTCACCCCACAGCCATTTATTCCGATTTCTTCTTGGATTTTCATTTATTATACAAAAAATCTGACCAGCCATGAAACAAGAAAGACAAAACCACGTTTTATGACAAATCCTGAAGAGAAGGATATTCCTACAAAAGCCTCAAGTTATTTGACACTGATGTAGTTAAATATTAGCAGTAGATTAAGGTGTTGTTTCCTAGTACTAATGGATTAAAAGCTGGTTGACCTATAAATCAGAAAGTGGCAAATGGGAAGTTTTGCTCAGGAACGCTATAGAAGAGAGGTAGTTTCTAGGTTATTCAATATATTTAAATTTATTGCTGAAACAGTAGTCATATTTTATGCCACTTTTAAAAAAGAACAATGGGAAAATTAAAAAATTTCAGAAAAAAAAGTTTGAAAATATGGCTTAGGTGCTTAGGTCTGTTATAATATGGATTTTTAAAAGATATTTAGGGAATTCCATGCATTTATTTTATTCGAAAACGGTATAAGAGAAATGCCTTATAGTAACAGGTAATTGCATATGGAAGCAGTTTCTCAGTGTCAGCGGTGTGTTTTCAGACAAAATGAATGCCATGACCCAGTGGTTGGGAAGGAGGACTGGATGTATTCTGATGAGAAAAGGACAGTGCTCCAGTGATGTGAATTACCCAGCAGAACCTCTAATGCCAGTTGCAACGACTTTTCTAACACTTGTAAGCATTGAATCAAGTCAAGTAATAATATTTAAAGAAATTACGAATTTGATATGAAGTCTCTTTGTAGCTGCTTTGATTGAATTATCTGACTGATACACAAACCTATTAAACATCTCTGTCTACTGAGGGCCTCTGTATTTATCAGTATGCAGTATTTTATTTCCATATTTATTTCCATTTTTCTTCCAATTCAGAAGTTTAAATGAGCATGGCTTTCAGATTGTACTCAATTTCAACTGGAGACAGAGACATCAGCAAGGATTCCTCAGCTCTGAAAGCAGAGCCCATTCTAAGCTACACACACAGCTCATGCACTCTGCAAGAGACAGAGAGCAGGATGCTTCTTTTGTGAAGAAAGTGAGACTGAGATAAGGAAAAGTGGTTTATAGTTCTTTCAAAAAAATTTAAAAATAACTATAAATTCAAGCGAATTGAACTTTTGTGGGTTTTGAAAAGTAAATGATATTTCAGCTCTGTGTTGCTGATGACGAGCAATTGATGGGTTGATTGCCTTCCTGGTCCCACTGAATTAATGGGAATGCTGCTGGAAATACTGGGTCAGCCGTGTGAGCAAAGCGTTCATTGTTCACTGCTGACAGAATCCCTGTGCTATGAGAGTAAATATTGTTTTCTCTCAAGCTTAAAGCAGGCAACCCCGGTTTTGCTGTTTCACTGGGAAAAGCTACCTTTTTTAAAAAGCAAAATTAAGAAAAAAGGCAGAAAGACAGTGGGGACACTGGATTTATTCTCCCCTTTCTCCAATTTGTGAAGTCGAAGTTTCCTGATGTTATGCTGCATGCAGGCAGGCATTTTTCCAATATAAATTTATCCCCAATTCTTAATGTAAATATTCATTCTTTTAAATGCTAAACAGGGTTATTAACAATGACAGAGCACATTGAGCATTCCCCCTAAAGGACATTGTTTCTTTTTTCTCCATTTCAAAGTGATTGAGAAATACCTTGCAATGAACCTGATGAATGAATATATATTTCTGTTTTACATGTTGCTACCTACAGAGAGCCAGTCCTAATTTAAGGTGGGAAGCAGATAACAAACTTCACAGTGCAAAGCAGGATATGATCTCTCACTAATAGAAATTCACATTCCATATTGTACATCAGGCTGTTGGCGTTAAAATGCTACAGCAGTGCTAACATTAGAATTCAGAGATATTTGTTGACGCTTCTCTTGAGACCATTCATACGCACACCCTCTCAAAGAGATAGCATGAGCCTCAAAATGAATTTGTCGGAGAGGATTTGGAGCCCTGTTCTATTCATATATGGTTTCATTTTTCTCAACGTGACCTTTGGTTCGCACAGAGATGGCTTTGGTTTGCTACTGGTTTCGAGGCAGCAGCTTCAAGGGAAAATGAGCCCATGTCTTTTTTAGCTCTTAACAAAACTGTGGTCTTGTAGTGAACAGAGATCATATCACCCTCACAAAGTGATACATGCAGGTTAAAGGATGTCTGCCCCGTTTCCCGGGAATGCGGGTGTCTTGGACTGCTGCCTCATTGCAATAAAAATGAATGGGAAAGTATGGAAATGTGCACTGAACGAGCAACTTCATGGATAATAGACCTTTACTGGTTTTATGATAAAGAAAGAAAAAAAAAAAAGAGTGTTTGGATACTTCTGAGTTGCTTTTGCTGAAAGGTATTATAAATATTAAAGGCTGTTTTCTTATAAATGTAGTTAGCACAGAATGATGGTAATTAAAAATACTGCTGGTGACAGTCCCACATCAGTAAGTGTGTGCTTTGGATTTTTCAGTCTTGTTTTATTTCAACTGTGGCTGATAGTGCCTACTATAGCTCAAATGGCAAATCTTTCTATTCTAACGCTGTCCTCATCAGGTACTGGAGCATAAGATATTTGGAATTCCCCTAGATTATCTATTGAGATGCATTTCAATACAGCTAGGGAATATAATCCTCCTGTAATAACACATAGGTATATTAATAAAAATATGGTTTTAAAGTGTTGTCTAACTGCATGCTAAAGTATTTTAATTGGTTTTTATTATTTGTATCCTGGTTGTTGCCAAGTCATGAAAGGCTGAAGAGAATCCATAGTTATTAAATTAAAATCGTTCTGCAACCCTTCTAAATAGAGGGTAGCAAAAATGGCCAAAGTTTAAATGACAGCATCATTTAAAATTCCTTTGGAAAATGGAACACAAGACCAGAAATAAACTTACTCCAAAAATGTTAACACTGAACAGTGTTCAGAGTATATGAGAGTTCCTGGGGTAATTAGAGTAATAAATGTATGATATATTTAAGAGAAAATACAAAGCATAACAAACATCTGAGATGGATTGTTATGGAAGAAAAGGAGGGTTGGGAAATTATATTTTTTGTGTGGGGAAGTCATAGGGACACAGTAATGAACTTAACAACTTTACGAATATATATGGGTAAAGAAAAACTGGGAAACAGGGCTCCCAAGGCAGCTGAACAAGGGAAGCCAACACCAGTCCCTGAAATAAACCTTAAGAAAATAATTGTTGAAAGCAGTCCACTGGACATTGTGTCAAACATATGGAGATGACAAAGCCAAACCATGCCCTCCTCCACCATCTAGAATGGCTGTGGTAGAGGAATTACAGAGAAGAAAGTCACTAAATCAGTATCAACAGTACTTAACTGGCCTGATGCCTCCAAAATATGTTTGTTATTTATTCATTTTGCTTAGTTGCAGCAATAGGATGAGTCAAATGATAACAATGATAAATGCTTTATCTGTGTTTCCAGATCCAGGGTTTGCATCCAGCAGCAAAACAGACTCTGTACTGTGGGATGCTGTGGCTGAAAACATTTACCCAGATTGGAGGTTTGGTCAGAGAGGTTTTGTCTTTGATGTAATGCAAATGCAAAGAAGACAAAAATTAATGTAAACAAATGAGTGACTCAGATGGACTCATGCACATAGAAAGATGCCCAGTCAGAGGTCAAGCAGAGGTTCCAGTATTTAGGTTCTGCAAAGAAGTTTAAAGATGGCTTGTGCTTGTGCTTGGTGGGCTCTTCAGAAGATTTACCACAGGCCCTTGCTAAAGTTACCGATAGACTTCCCATGTATTTTGACAAGAGTGTAGTGCTTTCTTCTAAAAAAAGACACACTTGTCCAAGTTCACATGCTTATGGCAAATATAATTTTAATAAGACAGCAGTTTGACCACTTGGCCTTTTGGTCCACTTTGGCCTGTCCAGGAAGACTTATCCATTACATACACACTTACCCCTTTCAAAATCCAATTTTCCTCTGCAGAAAAAACTTTCAGAGGAGTGTGCCTATCCTTCCTTGAAAGCTTTCCTATGAGG
>VZTI01001779.1:388937-511437 GCA_013397865.1 Struthidea cinerea | reverse complement strand
ACAGTCAGGTGGCAAAGAGGCAGGAAGGAGATTCGCCTTTCATCCTGCTGGATGGTTTATTCCATGTTTACAGCCGAACTCCCAAAGCAAATCTGAAACCCGATCCCGAGGGTCCCCGTTTTATCCAGGGCCAGGGGGAAAGGTGGGATTAGGGAATGGGGACCAATGGGAGAATGCCAGGGGAGTGACGAGGCTTACAGCCAACCGGGAGATTCAAACCGGGACAGACCGTACCAAGGAAACAAAGCATCCCAGGGGATGCTTCTGTTTGCCCCTAACCAAAGGCATCACCGACCCCCACAACTCCTAACACACTTCATTCAAAAATCTTTAGCACAGAGGAGCTGATTCACTCTTTGGATTTTCTTTTTTTCTGGTCTTTTTGTTGCCCAGTTTTGTGCACAGTGTTTGATTTTGGCTGGATTTTATTTTGCTTCCTGCTATTTGTGCTCCCGGTCATGGGAAGATTGTGTTCCAATCCTTAGTGCTTCTGTCTCAGAGCCCTAATTAGCATGAAGTGCTACTGCAGACACAAGACAGCCTGAGACTTGTTCAAGGGATTTGGCCAGCACAAGCAGAGCCAGGTTTAGAAATTAGGAATTTGTAACTCCCCAGGCAACACTCTGTCCTCTGATCTCACAGATCTTTTTCTGTGCTATAGGTAGCACTTCCTACAGGTGTTTTCCAGCAAACTACTTTACATTTTCCACTGTGTTACTAGCACAGTGCCAGTTCATTGAAGAGGGTAAAGTCCAGCACGGCAGTGCTTTGCTCAGCCAGCACCTGGGGACTGGTTACCTGATCTCACTTTACCAACAGCACTTAATGCAGCGTTTGGAAGGATGCTAAAAGGCTAACTTTGTCAGCCACCTTTTAATGAACTTTGTGAAAAAGACTAGACCACAGGGGATTACCACCTCAGTGCTATTTGTCTTTACTTGCACAATGTTAATTTTGGTTTGCCACAGTCTTGACGCTACTGCTATTTTCACACTGTGTGACTTCATTCAGTGCAATAGGGGATAACATCAAGTACAGATGTGGAAGAAATACAGCACTGTTAAACCTCTAAAGCAATTGTAAAAACAGCTTTAGCCCAGTAAATCAATAATTTGGTAATTACTGTGAGCTAGCTGACCTCTGTTTAAAATACAGGAATAGCAGGGAACATGTCCCTAATAGCAATAAATTCAATAGTTTGCTGTAGTTTTTTACCTGATGTGTGATGTGAACACCTCCAAATGGGATGGCAAGCCAAAATGTGGAACAATAGACAAAACTGAGGGAGCAAGTTTAAAAAAATCTACTCTCTTTTTCTTTGGCTCAATGGCTTGTTTGTCCAATAAAAATGTAAATCTTCTCCAAGCTTTCAGAAGTGTAGAACATTATGGTCTTTGCTGCAATGGCAAAGGTAGCCCTGCCTGGACATCACTTTAAAATAGATGGTTCTTGTAAAACCTCTAGTGCAAATACAATTCAGATAGAATTTAGTACACAAGCCTGGAAGCCACTACTAGATCTCATAAATGTTTACCCAATAATAGTGGCATTTCTGTACTTTTTACCTTTGTATCTCAGTTAAAAACTTAAATAATAATGAAATACCTTTGCTATTTCTAAAGTTTGGTAGTCATCACTGGAAGTCTTAAGGCATAAACATATCCTTGGAAGTGATTGAAGGAGACCCCACAGGTTGGTTCTTGGACAGTGATGCACTTGAAAAAGGCAGCAAAGAAGGCACAGAGAAGAGAAGTATTGAAAAAGCAGTGAGGGATGGAGTTTTTCTGGGGCAACAAACCATTAGAAGAATAGTGGGGCCTTATTTCTGAGCTGCTCAAGAATCTTGATTTTGTCTCACAGGTAAATGAAATCACCTGAGTTATTGGTGGTCTGAGTAGCATTTCCAAAAGTTACGGCAGAAATCTTATCACTGGTCTTATTTTTGTCATTGATTTCATCTGTGTCTGCAACCCTGTATAATTTCCTAAAACATCACTGATGATCTGCAGAGAACTGTGGACATCATGGTCTTTCACCAGCTACTTCACCAGACATCACCCTGACTCTGCATAGCCAAAATATCACCCTGGCTCTGCACACCCAGCACATCACCCCCAATTTAATGTTCCCAGCACCATAGATGGCTCTTGGCAGGGACAATGTGTGATAAAGGAGGGTGCTGTTAACATGCAAGAATAAAAGCTAGGAGGCAGAATTCCTTCTTTCATTTCCTTCCACCTGCATTTCTACTATACCCACTGCTTCCTGGAACCAGGTCTGGAGGCAAAATGGGATTCCCTGAGATGCATAAAATAGCACTGAACACCAGTATTACTTCCTTGCAGCATAGAGCAACTACAGTGTGGTTATAAAATATTTCTATTCTCAAATGCCTTCATTTTTCTTTGAACTAATTTTGCACTGCTCAATAGCAAAATGTAAGTTAATATAGAATCACATAGATTCCTGTTTACCAGTATCTTTGTGATCCTTCAGCTAAGGATGCTGTGTACTCAGGGCATTCTGGTGAAAGAAAACATGGGATTTTAAGCTAAGTATAGAATTTTGAGCTAAAGCCTCCATAACAAAGTATTCAAACTATGTCGTCTCTTACTTTTCATACTCTCAGCACCATTTCAATTGTTCTTTGATCCCCCAGAGTGCTGGTTTGTAGGAACAAATGTCACAATTAAATATAGTAAAAGGTACATAAAATGTGTCAGGCTTTAGAGAAACTAGGTTTGAAAACATTAATTTTCCTTTTGCAACCTTGTCTATAAATCCTGCATGATTTTCCTTTTTGTAGACACCTGACCAATCACAGCATCAAGTACTAAATAGGGAAAAATATACCCCCAAAACAAATTATGAAAGAAACTTGGCTCTTTTGCCCTTACAGGCTATTTTTAAGTATGAAAAATTGCAGCAGCTAGACTTTTCTAGAATCTACTATGTCTCCTGTATTTGATGCCTTTTCTCTGCATAGTAATGTGTCTTAAAAAAAACCCTCTGATATATGTTACAAGGAGTGTATCTCTTTCACTGAGACAGAACATTTTAATTTCCCGACACCTTTTAGTGATTGCTTCAATTTCCGAAGATTTTGATAAAATCATGTGGTTTTAGAGTATCAGGATTGAATACCCTGCTCCGGCAGCAATTTAATGAAATGTTGTAGTTTCACAGCATTTCATTTGACATAACCTAGCTCAGAGGTCTAATAAATGCAGTGTGATAAATGTTGGAGCTACGATTGTAAAAATATACTAGTAATTGGGTTAATATGCCTTAAAATACTACCCATCAGTTATCTTTCTTCTCGCCCTTATATGGCTTGCACTGTAAAGACTAAGCAATGCAGTTTAGCCTTTTCTCCCCTGCTATCTCCTTTTCTTTCCTGCTTTTGTAAGTGTTCCTTTTTTTAAGCATTTGATAATAGCAAGCCATAGGTATTCTCCTACAAGTGACAAATTCTTCTTACCTTGGAACCTTTTTCTGAGCTCTTAATATGGTTTTCAGAGTTATCTGGAAGAAATTTAAGAATATAAGACTGATGCTTCAGAATGAAAACCAAAAGTAAATAAGCATGCAGAGTACCTCAGGAGATGCAAAGGTAGGTTTTGACAAGTGTTATTTTCCTTTAGTATATCAGATGTGTTTCAGTAATAAATAATAGAGGCATCGGAGTTAGGAGATTAAAACCAGCAATACATTTTGACCTTCTAATTATCAGTAATTTCTTTTTATGTGTGTGTGTGTGTGTGTGTGTGTGTGTGTGTGTGTGTGTGTGTGTGTGTTATATCACAACAAAGCCATAGGACAGAAACCCTTCTGCTGGTACTTTTGCATGCTGTGCTTCAGGAGAGAAAGTCAGAACTTCTTTTCAGCCAAATTCTGGTATTTGTTGTGTTTCCCCAGACTGGAAATATTCCTGTTAATTTTCAACATGCAAATTAGAATTTCAGTGACAACTAATTAATTTACAATGATTATTTCAAGCAACAGACAAATGTTCACACCTCCTGCTGGACTCTGAAATCCTTTGTTGGTCTTTGAAAATAGCTGTCTGAAGATATACAGCCGGGGCTGAAATATCACCACGTGGAACTGCTGCCTCTGGGGATGTGTGTGCGTGCCATTACTCATTGGTCCCGCAGAACTGGTATGAATAATACTGTAGTTATAATTTTGCTGTATATTCATTGCATGTGAATATGGATGCATGTGACTGTGGGTGCAGTGTGTTATGCAAATAATGCACAAGACAGGGCTGATGTGGAGGAGCTTTCTGTTCTTTCCATAACATCCAGCTTGGAAGGAAGAGTGCAGATGAGGGAGCAGAGCCAGGACTGCGACGGTGTCTGCCACACTATATATGACAGCAGAGGTGAGGGAAAGGAGAGGCTTCTGAGGCCATGAGAAGACAATGGGGAGCCATTTGACAAGCTAACCATGTACTCTAACAAGGGCAGAAGAAAATCTCACTGCGCTCTGCACACCCTGGGGGCTCCCATCTAGTGGCCAAAGATTAAGGAGCCATGAAATAGCTGTAAGGATGGGACTCAGTCCCTATGTTCAAGCAGCACAAATTCACACATTTCTTTCCACTGCTGCCTTAGGTGAGTCCCAGTGGCCAGTGACTTCCCAAGGTCTAACACCAAGTAATAAGGATAACTTAGTGTAGGGCTTGTAGTTGAAATACTTTGTGGCCACATGAAAATAAATCCATCTTTCCCATGATTTACACAGCTTTCCTACACAGGGGCCAGTAGATGGCTTTTAAAGTTCCCTGTTCTTACATATGCATGCCAAAATCTACCGTCACAGTCATATGAAAATGGACAAGATCCAATTCTGGATGGTAGCTCAGCATGTGCATAATGCAAGACTGCGGCTTCAAATTCAGGGTACAAAAAAGAGATTTGTCATTGAGAATTTCCCCCCCAACTGCATCTCTACATTAATGAGAAAATACCTTTTCTTCCTTTAAAGCAGATTTTAAAAGCTTAATACAGCAATACTGCTGTTCCCTCCATTAAGAATTTGTAACTGGGCATTTGAACCAACGTAGTTAAATAGGTGGGCAGTCCAGAAAGTCCAAAACCAAAAAAATTGGTTCTTAGCTCAAAGGACCATTCCAGAGTTAGTCAGAAACTCTAAGTAATCAATGTGAGAGAGAGCTCATCCATGGCTGTGGAGTTATGCCTGATGCTTTTCTAATAAGAATGATAGAAATGACACACTTGAGCGCTTAAAATTAGTCTTCTCATTTACACTGTGTCACATCTATCTTCGGGGAGGGCTTTTTCCTCACTTAACTCCAGCTATTTGATTGAGACTCTTCTCTTTCCTAGGCAGCCAAACCCTCAGTATAGTCACAGGAAAGGTCTGCACTCCCAAATGCAGTTTACCCTGCCCCAACGTTGCTCTGCAACATGCAGGGAGGAATCATAGAATCACTTAGATTGGAAAAGACCATCAAATCAGGTCCTACTGTTAACCCAGCACTGCCAAGTCCATCACTAAACCATATCCCCAAGCACCACATTTTACATGACTTTTAAACACCCCCAGGGATGGTGACTCCACCACTTCCCTGGGCAGCCTGTCTCAATGCTTGACAAACCTTTCAGTGGAGAATTTTTTCCCTCCTAACCAATCTAAACCTCCCCTGATGCAACTTGAGGCCATTTCCTCTTCGCTAGAATTCTCTGGGAGAAGAGATCAACACCCATGGTCCACAGATACAACTTTTACAAAGTAGAAGTTGGGTGAGATGAACCTAACTGCGCTTTGTCAGAATAGTCACACTGATGTACTTCACTAGCACGGTGCTTTTTGCAGACACGTGTTCTATCATTAACTGGAAGTGGTTTCAGAACCCTTATGGAGGTTCTGTGGGCAAAGGAGTCTCCGAGGACATTCCTGCATTACGCAGTTGTGACAGGGACTTTTTCTGGGATAGCTGTGCAGGTCATTCCAAGCCCCTGCCTGTCCCATCATTTCAGCAGGAGTGTGTCACTTGCTCACGTGAAAACATTGGGTACTCACGTGATGGGGGAAGGCAGTCCTGGCTGGAAGAGGCAGGCTCCAGCCCATCATAGCTACACACAGGTGGTAAAGTAGGACACGGGTAGGGTAGGGTTTGAAATGGCCTGGCATGGCACGGCTTGACGTGACATGAACAGACTGTTGGACCCCTGGGGAAAGGCCACACTTCCATCTCCTGATGTTTCAGCAGCAGATGCCCAACAGGCAGCTAGGCTGGACAAGACCTGGGAAGCCTCTTCCAGCTCTCATTTCCATGCCTTCCTTGAGCTTTGGAGCCAGTGGCCTGCCTTTCCCTGCTGTCACTAGCCTGGCAGCACATTTACATTTTCTGAATAGGGCAATTAGTGCACACTCCTTTCCCCGTGTCACTCGCACCTGGTCCCTGACATTCGTGCCTCATCAGCACTAATGGCCCAGTCATTAGTGGTTATTACTGGTCATTGTTTCTATCCCACTGACCCCCCCGACTGGCAGAAGCACCCTTCTGCCTTCTCCCCAGCACCGAGCTCGATGTTAATAGCCCAGTTTAATACCAGAACCACTGAGCACATAAATAAAACCAGACAGGCCTTACCTATATTTTATATGGCTAGTCAGAGATGAATACATGCTTTTTTGATTATGATTAATGCTGCTGTTTATTATTTTTATTGCAGTCGTGGTTTAAATATCACTATCCTGTCCTATCTAGGTGCAGTAAAAGTCCATGGGAAAAAGATCTTTTCTATTTCAGGCAGATGATGCCCCAGACCATCAGAGCATTGAGGATCTGGAACAAGTTTCTTCCTGGACAAATAAGTATCAAGAAAACCTAAGAAGTTTTAAGGGTGAGTTCCAGAAATTTGTCAGGTTAAATAGCAGGTGCCTACATGGGCTTGGTTGTGGTGACTCCAGAGATCACTTTTAGCTCTATGTGCTTATGTTGTCTGCGCAGGAACCGCTGTATTTTCTGCTCATCCTGTGATAGAACCCTCGTGTCTGTCACAGAAGAATGTGCTGTGTTGAAGCTAAATAGTTTTGATATTATACCTCATTCACTCTGCTGTCCTGCTCTGGCCAGTGTGATCCCTGAAGGGATAAGATCCAGGCAGATATGAGTAAGAACAGCAGGAATCCACCTTCATTTTGCACTGCCACTTATTTTGGTACATGTAAGAGCTAAAGACTCATCTGCAAGTTTTCTTTCAGCCTCAACCCAATCATGAAGTAAATTTTTAGCCAAATTCATCTGCAAACAACTTTGTTCTTTCCAACTGCATTTGGTCTTCTTTACCAGTGCATCCAGAAAATTTGCTCCTTGCAAGCCTGGTCCTCCTGTGCTGTTCACTGCTGTGAATGTGGGGCCACGGGAGGAGCCCAGCCCTCTAAGGCTATTGAAATGCCATGGATGAAGCTGGTTAAGCAGCTAATCTTCTCAAGGCCTTTCTGGAAGGGACCCGCCTTTCCTGAAACTTAATGCTGCTGTTAGTGTAAATTATCAAACTAGTGTTCTGAGGTCCAGCTCAGTGCCCCACCCGCTGCTTCAGAGACAATTAAGCCCTGTGTTAAGGGCTTTTTAAGACTTTCCTCTAAACTGTGTCCCAGGATTTGTGGATGGCCCTTATGTTGATTTGGATTTTACCTTGAATGAGTAATGTTATCTGTATTATAGCTGTCACAGATGAAAAAACAACTTCTACAGATGAGTGAATCCATTTGTTGGTTTATGGATCCCAGATCCTCCGGGGCAACAAATCCATCTGTCATCTCTGAATGCTTGTGTTTTATTTGGTGCTGTGAGTCAGCTGACAGGTATTAAAATGCACATGGAAGTGGACAGATTTTTGCTGACTCCTCTGCAGAGGAGGCCCATGGGTGTTTTTATTCCAGCACATGCAATGAAATAGCATAAAGTCAGGAAATCCATTCCTAGGGGATAGTACAAATTGTCTGAGCTAGTAAGACATCAATATTTGGTCTGCGGGCCTTTGACCTAACCATCTGCCTAGGTCACCCTAGCCCACTGCTTGCTTCCTTTTCCTTACTGCTCTATTCTTTCCAGCTGGATGCAGCTCAGGAAAACTGCATTTTGTGGGCCTGTCTCTTTTGTTCCCCTTCTTCCCTCCTTTCTTGTTCTTTGTATTTACTGTTCCATTCTCAATTCCTTGTTTATGCTTGTGTACCTCAGGAGGAGCCAAACAAAAAGCTGCTGATTAACTAGGGAAAAACACTGTTTTAGTAATGTGGGAATTTCTTCTTGGTGGTGTTTTCAGCCAAGAGGAGTCCAATTTCTAGCAACTGTTTAACCAAAATATGCTTATTTGGCAATTAAACTGTGCGCTTTAGATGAGTGGAATTGAAGTTGCTTCCATGGGGTTTTAGGCACCTACCTTAACTAGTTGCCGTTCCAGAACTCTTCCTGGGCTATCTCCAGATGCTGAGTCAAAGCAACTTGACTTGCTTCTTGCTCTGAGTCACTGTCAGAGGAGTCTGCTTTTCTCCACTGACTAAAAAGACTAACTAAGCGAAGTATCTAAATTTGGGGTGAATTATCGCTATTTGATTAGCCCACACACACAAACCAGCCCACCTCGGTTGCACTGCCTAGAGTAAAAGCAAACTAATGCACCATCTGAAAAAGTTAAGAGCCCAGAGTGGCCAAGGTTTGAGAAAAAAATCTGCATGACCATCATTTTTTCACAAATCTCTGCTGAATCATGCCTGCTTGGGTACTACCCCAGGTCAATACCTGGTGTCCTGCAGAACCAGATGGAAAGAAGATTGCCTTCCTACAGACAGAAGTTAACCCACAGTCAGGCAGGGACTGTGCATGCCCCTAATAAATCAAATTGCCACAAAGACTGGACTTTTCAGACCTTCTGTTTGTATTACTTTACCAGTTACTGTCCTTTGATGACTGAATTTTGAGAAGGAGAAAGACCCAAGTGACCCATTCAGAGATTTGCCCTTCTTTTCTAACCTTTAAACCCAAATGAGATACCTCCATTGTAAAAACAAAGATTCTCTCTCCTGTTGTAGAATCCATCTCATCCCAACAATCCCAGCTTTTACAGCCTCCTTATTACTGCTGGTTATTGTTTAAATAAAGCATGCATTCTGGTAAATAGCAATTGCTCAAACATAAGCAGCTTTAAAGGCAAGAAGTAACCCTTCCAGTCTCTAGATGAAGAATGATTTGAAATGAATTGATGTGTTCTGACTGGTGAGTCAAAATAATTTAGTTCCCCCCCCACCCCTGCAGTGTTAAACCAAGTCAGTTTTTTCAAACCATATTTGATATCTTATTGTTTATTTTCGGTCAGCAGACAGCAATTTTCAAGAACTGCTCTTGATATACAGCTCAGATATCTTACAGGTCACATGTCATTCAAGAAAGGTCAATGATTCATTTAAAGTTTCATCATTTTTCACATAAACAGGCAAACAGCATTCCATTCACAGTGCAGCATTTGTGGGGGTGATAGGCCCCTGTAGTAACAAAGTCTATGGAGTCTTTTTCCCTGCCTAAGAAAGAGTGAATTCATATTATTATCATTACCTTATCATACATCTTGGATACACTCCCAATGAAAGCATGTGCACCTAAACTGATTTTCATTTAGGGTCAGTTCCAAGGAGTTTTTTAGATCTGCTCCTTGCCCTGATTTTTTCAAATCATTTGTGAAAAAAAATAAAAGAACATTAACTGATTATACCTTCCTGGCTTGTTCAGTCAGAATACGTAGAGAGAAATATTACAATCGAGCAAGAGTGACATATACATCATCAGCAACTGATTTATAACTGTTGGTTAGAATTTCATCAAGACTTTTGCTGTTGTTGATTCCTTTAGAAACTGTACTTTCAGTAGAAAATGCACATTTAAAAAACAACTTTCTTATATCCAAGCAATAATACCTGATTTAATTAAACCTGAAAGACTTTTAAGAAATAAGATGTAGTTTTCATAGGGTAAGTGATCTATTTTCTATTTCCTGTCTGTGCTGTCCTCAGTATAGCATTTTAAGCTAGTAAATTCACTGAGTAGCCTTCATGAAATAAATAATAATGCCAGCTTCTCAGTCTGGATCCAAATGAACCTGCCTAACCATCACCTTAAACCATTTTAATTGGTATTTTAGAAACAAGTTTCTTATCAGGAGTGAAAAAGCAGATCTAAAAAAAAAACCCTAATAAAATAAGATAGTCTTAAAAAACATTGCTGACTACTGATGTCATTCCAGCACCATTAAAGATCTCCAGATGCAGAATTGGAGCATGACATTCATCTGCTTTATCTGGGGCTTTTGGCATCAATGAGACTTTACAGTGAGCGTAATTCTTGCACATCAGTGTATTAGTAGGCACCCACTGCATCTTCTGGAGTCTAAGTACTTTTCAACTTCTTGCTCCCCATCACCTGTGATTCTTCACACCAATGCAATCACTTGAAGGCAAGATAGGAGTCAAGAAAGTTTTGAGAATTACATCTTCTCTCTCTTTAGCTGTTAAAGGTCTCCACAAATCTGGGGCTTAGTGCCTACAAATCAGTGAGAGGCTGCTCTCAACTGCAGAAGTTCTGCACCAACTGATTAAAAAGCAAAAGTGTGAACAGAAGTTACAGAGCTGTTCGGTCAAAGACCTTGGCCCTGGACGATTCACACTGGCAGTACAGAAGAGGAGTTAGCAGTAGCAGTCAAATTTTCCAAATGGTTTAGTAAGCAACACCTTCCAGTGAGAATAAGGAGTCCTTCTCATTGATACATGCTGAATATTTTTGCTGGTGCAAAAACTTGAGTTAATGTTTTTATTCTTGCCTGTGTTTACATTATAGAACCAGATTATTGTTTGAAACTCTCCACATCTCAGTTTTTCAAGTGATATGTGCAAGGGAATAGTATCAGATCACAAAGTTGCTGTTTTAGTGTTGGATTCTTTAATATGCTTAGAAGCCAGACACTTGTAAGGTATCATTTGATTTTACCAACATATGCATGCGTTCATGGAAAGGCAATTGCAGAAACTAATACTTATGTCTTGTCCCTGGACGTTTTCTGAGTTAGCTGCCAGCCTCTAAAGGGAAATGACTGGAGAGCCTTTCCATTGACTCATTGTGATGGGTGTCGTCCCTAGGGAGTGGGGCTGAAGTGTCTCCTATGACAGCCCTGGGACAAGCCTGATGGGAGTTCATTTCTTGGTTATTGGGGTTCATCAACTTGTCATTGTGCTTCTGTGCTCCTTTTTGTGTGTGTGGAGATGAGCCTTTCACATAACATAACACACAGGTGCAGTGCAGTTCTTGCAAAAGGAATAGTTTATCTCCCTGCATATGCTCCACAAATTGCTTAATTCTAAAAGAGATAAAGCTTACTTGGACTTTGGCAACTATCTGGCTCAATCCATGTGTGAACTTCATTTGTGGAGGAAGGAACTTCTCCATTCATACTGAAAAGTGTTGGCAGGATAGACCCTTCAGTGAGAGGGAGAGAAAGCTGTTTGCATTTTGCAACCTGACAGTGAAAATGACTTTGCTAACTAGGAGCAGAATGAATTTGATAGATTGAACATAACACAGCAGAACACATACAGTTCATGAAAGTGAAATGAATTAAAATGCTTTGAAATAAGGCTTCTGCTTTTCAAAAAGTTCTTTTTAATTTTGAAAGCCAAAGTAAATTCTTCTTTGACATTCTTATTACCTGGGAAGGAAGACAGTTTGTTGGGCAACTTGTCTGGAGGTAGAAAAGCTCCTTCTTGACCTGTCATGGCTCTTTGCAACATCTCTCAGTGCACCACTGAGTGTCTTGTGGGCAGAATTTTATAACTGAAGGATTAGAAGTATATGTGCATGAATGATTTACAGCAAACTTTGCAAAACTTGATTGTTGACATTTTCCCACTGTTCAGTTTTACAGCAGTTTTTAGGATGCACTACAGATTGCATTAAGGAGGTTGTAATCTAGTAGAGCATGGAAATACATGAAAATTTTGGCAGGTGGAAAGCAAACAATACAGCATTCCTTCAGCAGGAAAAAACCCACCCAAACAAAACCACAACAAAATAAGTCGGAAAAAAACGTCAAAATAATGTTGGGGACTTTCACATAAGAAGAAGTTTTCTGGACAGTAGACTACATCAAAAGGACACCACATGTTCATCATTCCCACAAACATCAGCAAGGACAAGGGCATTCACCCAGCCCAGGGTGGAATATGGAGCCTCACCAGAGTCCTTCCTGCCTGTCCAAAGAAATGAAGCATAACATTGGCTTAGCACACTTCTGAAGGAGTTGCCCTCAATATCATGAAGGTCTTCCCTCTGAATGCGAACTTACCTGGTTTTTAGCATTTAGAGTTAATGGTAAAAAACCAGAACACACATCTGAGGCCATTAAAGTGTTTTTCTCCAAGTTTGACCATTCTAGGTGGTCACAGTAGGACTCTGTCCTCGTTCTTCTGCCTCAGCAAAACAAGCAGACCCTGAGTGAAGTTAAAATATTCACTGCTAGAACTATTTCCTTGTAACTCTTTTTAGAATCCAAACTAAACAGGAACCAGTAGCTGGGATCCTTAAATTTGATGCCATATTATAGCACCCCCTCTCTATTCTTTTACTCTCCTTTTACTTTTCTATCTCCTATAATTCAGAGGGCCCAGAGACCAGACCAGCCATCAGGAAACCTAAAGAGCATTTGCTGCCAACTACAGCTCTTGTCCGGGATGAAAAATTGAAACTGTCTTGCTCTCGAGGGAGCATCTTTTACTATTTTGTCTATTAAAAATATTGCTCTGGAAGTAGAGCTCGCTATCCATTGGGATGGAGAATATGGAGGTGAGGGAATGTATTCATCTCCAGCTGCAACATCAGAGTAACCAAGGGTCTGACCTAACCCAGCAAAAACATCTCAGTGAACACAACAGAAAAGTCAAACAGGGCATCACCACCTGACCTCTGTGTTCAGAGAGTGGATTTATCACTCCCACAAAATTTTAATAAAGCAATAAATTACAGCCCTCTTAGATAAGCACTTAGAACCTGGATTTGAAATGACAATACAGGATTGAAGGGCTTTCTGGGCCTTATCATCGATCCATGTGCTGGCCAGTCAGTTAAGAATCATTTTCAGGCCCCGGTTCGTTAAGCTTTGAATTTGCATCTGCACCCTGAACGTATGTGTGTATTTCTGTTTGTGTACAAACTGAGTGACAATGCAAATGCACTTAAAGATCAGGTTTAAAAGGCTTTTAAAACAATTCAATTATTCACTTGAATTTTACACAAAGGGCTGTGCAAAGAACATGTGACTGTTGTGCACCATCATAAGAAGGATGCACTTGATTAGTGAGAAATTTCAATTAAACTCATGTTTCACATCAGATGGCAATTAATGAAGCCTAGAAACAACACATGAAAGGATGTGAGTGTGTTAACAAACTCCTCCTGGTTTTTGATGGAGCTATTTTGAGTGTACCACTAATAGAATTTAAATTGGTTTTCATTGCCAACTTGGCTTTCTTTTGCTGTTCAGATCCAATTGAAAAGCAAAGGAAAAAGTGATCTTGAGTTTCTTCGTTTGCCATCAACCTGAAGTGAGGTGAGAGAAAACAGAAGGGACACTGTGCAAGCTAAAGTCTAATGAAAGATTTTCTTAACTTTGCTTTCTCTTCAGTTTAGGGCCTAATAATAAAAGAAGTATGAGCAAATATTTCCTCTACTCACTGGTGTTATTCCTCCAACAATGGATCTTTTTTTCTGACAACCATCCACTGGGTAGCAGCACAAATAATTCGAAACTGTTTCTAAAAAACATTATACTCACACAAAGCAAACTCTCATAATTAGCAGAGTTCTTAAGATTGGTGCTGATGTAAAGGAGAGCAGAATTTGGCCCATAATAGGTCAAATGTGTAACCTGTCAGCACAGATCAGTGAGGGTGAAGCTAGAATTTCTTGTCAGGTTTTTGTTTTAGATCAGGTGGACTACAGAGCTCTGGGCCTCTACTAACGTATTTATGGTGTGTGCAACTACAGGCAACACACAAACAGTGAACAGCACCTATATTTAATTTTCTTGGCTCTGCAACTCTCTGAAAGTTCTTATTACAAGACCTTGCTTTATATTGGTCATAATTTTTTTGAATGTGACCTGTTCTAGGGGAAAATTTCCATGCTAGATGTTTCTGCTGGCCATACATTTTGGGAACATTCCAGCTAAAATAGTTGAAGTGCTTCTGAGTGTGAAATTATGGGAAAATATACTGTGTTGCATGTAGGAAAATGTTCCTTTTTAGTAGTTTAGCAGGGAGATGTACCTTCACTGTGGTTTAAAGCACAGGGCTGAAAATTAAGTGGGGTCTGTTCTGCCTTCAACAGAACCATCTTAAATATGGCTACACAATAAGAATTTTTGTGAGCCAGTAGAATTTCCATAGATGAGGATACCCAATAATTTTTACTTCAAAGGGCAATGTCCGTTCTGAGACTGTGGGATAGGAGCAGGACATTCCTAGCAATTTCTTTCAGCGCTGCTGGAACAAGATCTGATATATTTTTCCTCCAGTATAATACATGGGCTCAAGTCAATTGACTTGAGCATGCTGAGGGAAGTGAAGAGGGTATCCGGTAAGAAAAGATGAAAGTTGTTCAGAAAGAAAGTGTATTTGAGTAGGGAAAAAACTGGGAATAGATCAAGAAGGGAAATAATGGATGAGGTAAGCAGCTGAGGAGTAGAAAAAGGGGATTATCCAGGCAAGGCAACTAGAAAAAGGACAGTGGTGCACAGCTATGGACATAATCTTTCTTTCCCAGGCTGGAGAGTTGGTGTGCCTGCAAATGCCCAGGAGCCAGAAAAGGAGACTGTTTCTCAAAAATGGAAGCTGTCCACCATTGTATCACAGAAAGTATTTTAGGTTCTTATGAGAGGAAAGCTCCTGTCTCCTGCCTGATCTCGGCAAAGGTCTCACAGATCCTTCTTCTAAGACACTGAAGCTCCCAGTGCTGCAATCAGCCCCTGGAAATGTCTTAGCATGCTACTTTTACCTTCCCCTATACGAAAGCACATCAAACGGAAACCCATGTTCATGTGTCTACGAACATTTGGACCTTCAGCAAGTATTCATGAAGTTATGGTGCAAGAAGCACTTTCCAGCCCACTCAATTGTTAAATCTTGCAGTGGTCATCATTAACTACAGCTATTATGAGCATTCATGGTTGTGATTGACACCTGGAATCCTTGTCTCACTGATGGCACCATGATTCCTTCTGACAAAATTCTTGCTTGGAGTGAAAGGCATTTAAAACAGCATTTCGTGCCTAAGTTGTGTATTAAAAATCTGTTAAGGTTGGAAAGCTGAATACCAATGAAGAAAATATGAGTGTTAATTCAATCCCTCCCTAGGAGACAAACTCCTGGGATGAATTGTTATATCTAGGAGAAGCTGGAAGACATATATTGAGTGGTGTCAGGGCTTCAAGAAGAGAAATACACTGATATGCCAAGCTGGAGGATTCTCTTACTGCCTTGGGATTGCATGTTGACATGATGCTGCTCAGTAGCATCTGTGCCAGGCACCGAAGTGTCTACACAAAGTATGGCAGCCACCACCTCTGCTCCACAGCACCTGGAGGACCTTCACTAATGCCAAGACCTGTGTTGATGTCCTGAGGAGCTGAGAACAGGTTTTGACACCTGTAGGTGGGAGGGTAACAGAAGTCCTCAGACTGGGTCTTGGCTTAGGCAAGTCGAGATGGGAAATTGGCAAGGAAAACAGGGTAGGAGGACACACTTTTGTATTCTGTTCCAGGTCAAATTCCCCTCAAACTTCCTCTACAGCAGGCAGAAGAATCACAGGTCTTGTATTTATTCAAACAACCCTAAGTAGAGGCAAGCAGGGTGATAATTCTTTCCTAAGGATGGGATGAGGATAATGTGTGGTAAACTAATCACGGAATCACCCACAGAATGATGACAATAAAACACAATATTGACCAGCTGCTCCCTTTGTGCTGAATGAAGCAGGGCTGCTGGGGAAGAAATTAGATTATTACTACAGACAGTGTCATGATGTGCTAGTGACCAGGACACGTTGGCTTTGGCATTTCCCAAACTTCAAGTGCAATTTTTCAGACTCTTTCATGTCGTGGTGTACATGTGCAGACACAAGTATGCAGTCGTGTGTGTTCACCTGCAGAAACCAACATATTAGAGAATTAATTCTAATTGTACCCATACAGATAAAATGAGACTTCGTTCATGCTACCAACACTGCCCAATCAAAGACAGTTCTATAAAGAATTTCATGGTTTGCCTTTAGGTTCAAAGAGGTTTTACTGTATGCAAATCAACAAGATATTGTTCTGTATTCAGTAAACCCCTGACATTGCTAATAACCACAAGCAGAAATGTGTATTGCTGCAGCACATTTACCTCAGCGTTTTCAAATACGGTACCAATGACCACACATTTGTGGTGGACCAATGCCCACCTCTTACAGACGAGCTTCTGATCTCTGTGTTACATTTGGATTCCTGCATAGCTCCATTTACTTAAATTTTTGGGCTGGTGGCTTAAAGATAATTAGTCTGTTGTTGCTGTTGTTCCCTTCAAGAAAAGGTGCTTGAACATACTTTGCTCTTGAGTCATATATTTTCTCCCAATGATTACAGCTGACTGGAGTTAAGCAAAAACAGAGAGGGGAAACTAATCCAAAAGAATGAAGACATTGAATATAGTTAAAAGTCACTCTGTTCCCAATTCATAAGGATGCTATTCTGAAGCAAAAATTCTAATTAAAAAAAAAAAAATTAATTCAATTAAATCATCCCTCTTCTTGCTTTAGTTCTGAGCTGCTTGAGCTCTCCACCAAATATACCAAAGCCTACATATAAACCTACATATGCACTCACAGGGAAAGTTTTCAACAGTGTATTACACACAAGAGCAAGCAGCAGATTGCTTAAGATTACCCCGACATCCTGGACCAGTCTTGGAGCAGTAATATCTTCATGTTTGCTGTCAAGGCCCGTCACCCCGGCTGACCAGCAGGGATGCCGAGGCAACCCACATTACTCAATCAAATTTAAGTGTTATAAATACTGAGGTCCATAAAAAAGTACAATGTAATGATGACTTAAACAAACCCAATTCATCATCCCAGCTGCACACATATCATTTCCCCCAGGGTGACCAACCAAGCAGCAGTGAATTCAACCCAGGCCAGATTCCGATTCCATTCCTCTTCATCAATTTGACTTTTGGGTTTACCTCCCTCCAAAGGAAAAGAAAAAATATCCCCTTAAAAATGAATAAAAATCCCTCAAATCAAATACAGCTCAACTGCTTGAGTCACCTTTTTGTTGTTGTTGTACTCATGTCCATGCATTTTGCCTCTAGTGATATAAAAGGAAACCCTTCAATTTAAAGGTCAAATGGGGGCCGTTTGTTTTAACCCAGTGAACCATGGCAATGGTATTCACATATATTATCTTTTGTCCTTCAACAGTTGTTAGACTTGTAGCCAGAGGGGAGGCTTGGCAGATTTGCTTGCACCATTTTTTTATGATATAAAAAATACAAAATTTCTGCAGTTAAGTGTGCTTGATTGAGTGATATTCTGAAAATCAAATCAATACCAAATCTGATTTTCAGTCGATGGTAAGGCACATTCACCAGCACTATTAAAGTTTATTGGTTTCATTTATTTAGAGAGGAAAAGTAGAGAATCACAATTCAGTGCAGTCTGTTCCCATTCCTGCCTCCATCCTCTTCAATGCCTCCCCTTGATTTTATGTTTCCCCCTTTGCTAATCACAGAAATGTCATGTAAAAACACAGCTAATTATCGTTCCACCTTTCAATTCCCATGACATCACCCCAAATTCCCACTTGTTTTTATTAAAAGTTTGCAATTACAGGATGGGCAGCTCAGGAAAACTAGATTAAAGAGAACTAGTACAATGTGCCGGTTAAAGCCAGGTTTCAGCTGCTTTTCATTTCCACACAACTGTGGGAGCAAACCGGTTTGCACAGTCTGCGATCAGTAATTTTTTCTCTGGAATTTCTGTTCATGCCTTTTCTGCTGTTGAATCTGATGCTATTTTCTCCAAATGTGGCTGCATTTTAAATCAGACATCTTTTTGCAATAGGTACAGAATAACAGTTTGCAAAGTTTAGATCTTTTTCCATCCTGTTGAAATGGGATGAAAGTAATATGGTAATCAGTGGGGCTGGAAATCTGTAACTGGCATCAAAATTTGGCTTTGGCATCTGCTTGTGTCTGCAATAAAATCAAAATGTTTGGGATGCTTCAGTACAAAACTCCTTGTCCTAGAAGTTGCTTCAGTTTTTTTCTTTAGGCAAAAAGTTGACTTGAGCTGAAGCTGAACTGTTCCTGTGAAAATTTTCAGTGAACTGATATCTTCTGGCAAAAACCCCAGTTTGTTAAAATATTTATTTGTTAATGAACCTGAAAACAAATTCTGTTGACACCTTTTTCCCCAGGGATCATACAAACAAAATGATAGAATGAGACAAGAATGAAATAGAACTGTGGAAGAAACTTAGCTACTTGTTTTCATTAGAAATGCAGGGGGAAAATGCAAATTTTTACCCCTTCATCTCTGGAGGTACAACACTCTGTTCCCTCTGTTTAGACTAAATGCTTCATAGCTAGGCTGTTCTTTACTCTGCATCTACACAGTCTTTAACACTAGACCAGATCTTGACTGTCATCATACATTCACTGAAAATAATGTAAATTTAGAGTGATACTGCAAATTGCTGCACTGTTTATTTTTGTCAATAAGCTCTGTGTGTAAGATGGATGAGACATAGTTTGGGGATAAGTTTTCAAGGGGCAGGAATTTAAATAGAATTTAAATGTGTTGCTCTTTCAGAGCCTGTATACTCCACTGACTTGCTTAGTTGTATTTTTAAATTTTCTCTTTTAATCCACATGGATGCAAATCAAAGCACTTGCTAGGAGATTTTTGGATACCATATGAACTTCAAAAGCTATTACTCTGGTTACTTCTAACTGCTTAGACAATAAAAACACAGCCTTTTCAGACATAAATTACATCAGTGTAGTAGAGTGGTGGTAGAGGCCTGAGTTGTCCCTAAACCTGAGGGAACAACAGAAATGATAATTTCTGAACTGGGGAAGTAAAAAGCATAAACTTCCTCAGGCAGGGCAGAGTTGCAAGTCCTGATGGACACACAGAACTGCCCAAGAGTGCAGACATGGACTGCCATCCCTTTCTTACCAGGAGGGCTGGTCAGTTTGTAAATATGTCCATCACTTTATAATCCCGTCCCACCAGCTGTCTCACCCTTGGCTTTGTACAACGGTGGGTTTATTAAGAAAGCAGGAGCTAAGATTACACAACTGGTCTTGAATGTGGGTCAACTCAAATGAATGAGGGAGGTGGCATTGCAAAAAACTCGATACCAGTATGATATCTTACCTGCCTCATGGGGTGTATGCAGCACTTCACAAGATACATCTTGTAACAAATACTCTTAAATGACTGTTTGCACCTTATTGAAATGTTACTATTTACTCAATTTCAGGTTGAAGTTCACTGTCTTTGAGGTTCTGGCTAATAATTATCATAATGCCCAAATTCTGATGGACATTGTTCCTGTGTCTCCTTTCAAGGTCTAGCATGAATTTTCGGATCCAACTGTCAGGCTGAAAACAATTTTCAGGAGAAAAGTCAGAATTTATCTGGTAGAGGCCAAAATTTCTAACAGTTAAATAAGTTTGTGGGGCTTTTTTAGTTGACCTTGGAATAAAAAATAAAATAAGAGGGATGAGATGTGCTTTGAAAGGGTTTGTGTCATACATGTGCATATTTTTCTTTCATGCCATTTATTTTTCACTTTATCTGGGTTTCCTCATTCCCTGACTATCAGGTAGCTCTCAGTGATTCTGTACGATCTGGGCAGTTGCAGTTGATATATTCTCCCTTGAGGTGTGCCCACTGCAGTTTGTACCCATACAACATTTTTAAGTATTGCAAAAACGGGTGAGCTAATCTGGCAGCCTGCTCACTATCTGACATTCCTAGTTCTGCTATATGACCCAGCCTCTGTAGTGTTTGCACAGTTCCCTAATTGATCTCCTCCTCAGGACTCTGCCCATCCATTCCTTTTGGTTATCAACCTCTGCTCCTGCGAGAAGACAGATACACTGGAAAAATACTTTAAAAAGTCAAATTTCCTCAGGCACTATCTCAAATGGGGCCATTATTTGTCGTACTGGTGTATCCTTCACTCTGTTTCACCCTTTTAGAAGAGTGAGTTTGCATGGGAAATTATTGTCTTGAAACCAGATAGTCCTTTACATTCTTTAATCCTCTATGATTTTTCATTTGCTTGGATATTGCAAAACTCTTCCTGCAGTAGAGCTGATGTGTTTATTCTTTAAGAACGCTGATCTTCCCCAGATGTATACAGTACATGCATTACCATTTCGTCCTTCATCAGTTCTTGGACTCGTAGCCAGAGGCAAAGATGTTAGGATTTGCTTGAGCTGAGCAATACAATATTTTCGTTCAGCTGTGAAGTTGATTAATACTTTGGAAATTAAATCAATATTTTCTTTGATTTTCATTACAGTGAGGTTTGCATATAAACCTTTTGTACTGGCATTCCCAGCCTGGGTAAGGAAACACAGTAAGACTAACGTAACAGATTTGGTATCATCTTCTTCATGACATTGCAAAAATTAAGTGAAACTCTAAGGAGAAGCAGATGGGTGATAGTTTTTGCTGTTTAACTTCCTTGATAATTCTTGATTGTCAAAGCAGAAAAGGTTTGGAATGCCTGCAGTTTGTAGTGCCAAATATGATGTAATTTACACAGTACAAAATTACTGACCGCCTTTTTATCAGACAGTTTGGGTCCTTTAGATAGTCATATGAAAAATGAAGCTCCAAAATCCTGTGTCTTTTGATGGATAATGAAAACTGATTTTCAGAGTCAATGAGTGCTCCAATTGTTCAGCAACACTGAAAAAACCCACCATGTAACTTTACCTGGGGAGGAAAATGTTTTAAGAAGTGAGAACCAAACTTCATTGAAATCAATGGGAAGACTGAAAATTGCAAGGCCTTGTAGTAAAGTCCTATGTACTTAATTCAAGTCAAATATTGAATTGCTTTGCCTTGAAATTCTTGGTGTTGTAATTTACGCAGTAAACTTTCTCCAGTGGAAATGTCTTTCTGACTTGGGATCTGATAATAGTTCCCCAACACCAGCCAAAGCTGGGACAGTCAAAAGGGAAAATTTCTGCTGCTGAAAGTGGTGGATTTTTGTTCCTGTTGGCATTTGGTGTCTTCAGAAATGTGCTGTTTCTGGGTATAATCCAAAAAGCATTAGAGAAGAATTGCAATGTACCTTATGTAGTTGACAAAGAGAGTTTACTGCAGTCCTTAAATCTCTCTGAAGGAGGCATGATTAGGATGCAAGACGTACAGTCAGTCTCTGACACGATTGACAATACTTACATCCAACTCTGATCTTATTTGACTTCTGTTTATATGGCATTCAGTGTAATTTAAGTCTATATTCAGGCTTCAAATGTATCCGATTACCAGAAATCTATTAAAAACAGTAGCCAGTCTTTTGATTTTTTCAGTCTGAACTTTAATAAATGTCCTGCTTCCTCAGTCATCAGTTTTCTGAAGTAGGACATGGAGTTCAGGAATGAAACCTCCAGCTTAAAAAAATTGAGGTGGATTTGGGGAAATAAGCCTAGAGCTGCCTCTACGCCATGATGCTATGCCCTTCCACTTCCCACCCGCTCCTGCAAAACTATATTTAAACATGGGATTTGAAAGTTTTAGGCCTAAAAACATGTTTCAGCTGTTCTCCAGGTACATGTTGGAACTTCATCTGAGGGATTAATTGAAGCCATACTATACTTCCTCCAGAAGACTTTGGTTTGGAAGACTAGGTCTCTACCTGATGTTTATGCAACACATGTAATTGTATATAGAAGTATGTAAATTGCCCCTGTAGCTCAGTGGATGCTTTAAAAAACCTGAGGGATTCCAGAGCAATTCCAGAGTGCTCCTGAACCCAGCCATGAACAACATCATCATGCAGATCAGCATCACTTAGTCAACTGATGAAATCTTTTAAGAGATAGAATTTAAACTAAGTTTATCAGGCTTGGGCTGAGATAATTCAGCAGCCCAAGATGCTCAATTGTACTTGTTTTTGTGAAATCACAACCAGCTGAAATGGATACTATCTCCAGACGGTTCAGAGACCAGAGCTAAGGACAGAATGAGCAGCATTTCTGAGGTTGTTTCATCATAACACGCTGAGAAGCAGCTTAGACAAGACCTTGTTTAACAACTTTGTTCCATAATATTCCAGTGGATCCCTAAAATTAGTTCCAAACATCTGCCCATGTTCAATTACCTCTATCTTGGCCAGGAGGCCCATCCATTGTCAGCTGTCTTTTTCTTTTATCCCATTGCCTCTTTTACTGGACCAGTGACACCAGTCTCACCCACCTGACACTATTTACCTTAAAAGCTGCAGTGTTATGTCCACACGGCCCTTTACTCATCTCTCCAGAAATCTGCTGCACTCTTGAAAGCTCTGGCCCTGTAGTAAACAACTCAGTTGATGGTTAAATGACTTTAGTTACTACCAGCTGCAAGCAGACTTCACCAGAAGCCTACCCAAGGGTTCTAGGTATGGTCTTGAAATGTAGGAAGAAAAATAAATGAAAGCAGATGTGGTTTACTTTTTTTTCTCAGGTTTTGATCCTGCAAAATGACCGCCCAGACCCTCCAAAAGGGTAACTGCACAAAGCACAAAGACTAACCTTGCTAAGGTCACTGCTGTGTTGGGTCCTTTCTGGTTTTTTGCCTTGTCCAGAAGAGATTTGACGGTCAGAACTCTTGGACCTTCTCTGGTTCAAGTCACAGCAGGTCAGACAGCTCCTCATTGTAATCCCCACATCCATGTGAGATGAGGGCTCACACCAAGAGCAGCCAGAGGACTGAGGATATTCATTTTTAAGGGCAAAGGTGGCACCTCCACACATGTTTACGCAGAATCGAGCACTTCAGGGCTCTAGTCCCGAATGAGATTTCCAAGTTATGTTGTAGTACAAACAAACAATAATAATAGAGAATGGGTAAGGGTAAGGGGAGGAGGGGGAAGTTATGATTAATTTTTATCAGACTTCCTTCTGCTTTCCACAGAGCAGTTCAATGTGAAGTCAAAGTTCATTGACACATTCTCTGTAGTAGGTGGGATGATTGTTTTATATTAGCCATTGACTTGGCCTGCATTGATCCTTGAGAATGTATCGCACAAATCATTTTGCACTAAACTGCTGAATCGATGAAGAAATCTCCTGGAAAATTTATATTAAAAGTCGCTGTTTGCCTAAATGAGTTCCCTGTGCCCCATATTGAATATTTTGCTGATGAATTGAATGAGTTTAAATTTGAACATTGCAGACCCATTAAAGAATGAATTCTTAAATCAACTTCTGCCATTTATGATTGAAATGAGATTTCCCCTGCAATAGACTAGCTGTTATATAAATCAGTTGTGCATTTTATACTGTTCCATAAACAAGATATAATTCTTTTAAATACACAACAGGTGCCTTAAATCTTTTGATGCATCTTGTATTTATCTGATGTTGATATTAGTATATTTACACCAGGTAACGAACATGGGTTTATAATAGAATATAGTTTCTGAAGGTTAAAGAAGCCATAATCTTTGTTCGTAAATGTAACTGAGTTTTCAGGGGTTATGGTCTACATCACTGCTCACAGCTGAGACCTAAATTTAATCTAAAATAAATAATTGTCCCTTGCACTATAAAAGAGCAAACCATCTTGAGTAAGATTATGATTAGAGCAAATTTGATTTTTAGTATGACATAGAGGAACATTTTTCCTGCTATCTAGTTTATAATATTGCAGTGAATAGTTGAATTTCTTTCCTTTTCACTCGGACTCTCTGCACCTTGGGTGACCTCTGCTTACTGGCTCAGGTAAATTACTTAAGCTGGTACCAAAATTACTTTATATGCTGGTCCAGTTTTGGAGTTACCCCAAATGCAAGATTTCCACTGATAATTTGCTGGGGCAACTGGTGTCAGAGAAGTGGTTCTTCACTTTTTCCACAAATTACAGCTTTTTTACATGAATCGTGTCCATCTTGAAAGATGGTTGTTTCTTCTCAAGCCAAATGAAGTCACTGCTGGAGTCAGACTTGATCTTTGATGGCATGGGATGTTCCCTGTGTTTCAGAGCTTGGGTCAGGTGGATCCCAAATTGCTGTCCTCTTCCTCGGAGAACACACTGAAGTGGCCATAAACCAAGACTATAAGGGTCACACCAGGAGCTGGGGCAAATCAATGCATTTTAGATGATATCTAGGAATGGTACCAAAATGTGGACTGTATGTACTCAGCAACTTCTGAATAGACAAAAATTCCCAAGACATCCCCAGAAAAATGGGGAGCTTCAATGAGCTACAAGAGAGGAGCAGCAGCTGCATTGTGGATTAGCAGATAGGCAGGTCTGGAGGTTAATTCAACATTGCTCTGTTCCTATCTTAGATAATGTGGCATTTAGAAGTGTTCATAGTCTAACATAGGAAAAAGAATTCCAGTCCCAGAGAAGGGACCATAAAGAACACTGGAAATTCAATAAAATCTGGAAGCCTAATGAGAAATGTATTTTTTCACCATTTCTTCACTGGTGCTGCCTCAAACGCACCCTACAAGGTGGTTCAGAGCTCTGATGCACAGAGGTGGGGCCTCCAGTCAACCCTCCTTCAATGCTCATCCTTCAATACTCATCCTCCTCTTCCTCTGCCCCACAGATGAGCACACACTGGATTTGCCCTGTGGGCTCACCCACACGTCACGTCTGTGATGACAAGCCAAAGTCAAACTTTAGGGTGTGCTGCAGCCACTCTCCTCAGTTTGGATTTGACTCTTTTCCTTTACAAGCAAGAGCCTTTCCTTAGGCAAGCATGAAGGGATGGTACAAGGTACTGTGACTACACTTTGAGAAAGAAAACCTTGGGTTTTTTTCATCCCATTCTTGCCAGTAACAGGATTCAGAAGCAGCTTCCAAAGTAAAGAGATCTTTAAATCACAGGTGTTGCAGGAGGGCTGGAATAGCTCACTTTAACCAGGCTGTAAAATCTCACTATTGAGGCTGTAGTATCAGCTTCATCCCATGGCTTCTAATGTTTTCATGGCTCTGTGGGACTCTCTCATCCAAGGACAAGCATCAAGGGTTTTATAACTATCAGTTGATCATTTCTGCTAAAGTAGGGGAGGTGGATTCTCAGCGAGATAACAAAGGTGTTATCTCTATCCAGGGAGGATATGAAGGATATTGGGAAGATAACATCTAATTGAAGATTCAATTTTCCAAGTGTCAAATTGTTTTGATGACTAATTGATTTACATAGACTGAATTCATTCACAGAGCAAGTATTTTTTAGATCTTGCTCCCTGTCTTCTTCTTTGGCAGCACATAGGAATTGCTGTTAACTTTCTTAAAAATAAAAGAGATAGACTAGGATTGGCATGGGAGATGTTACTGAGTTTTAGCCCTTTATCTTCTAGACATAGACACAGTAGGTCAGTAATGTCAGTAAAGGTGTGATTCAGGGATCCAAGCCCAAAACTAGGTGACAGAAAAGGTCAGGATCTAATTGCTCTGCCTTGGTGCTGAGAGACCAAGGAAAGGAAGAAAACATGATGGCCTCAGGAAAAGCTGTTGCACAAGACCTCTTTGGCTCAGTTTAAAAGAGGGATAATGGTGTTTACTTGCTGTCCTCAGAGGGATATTGTGAGAATTAATTAGCTAATGCTGGCAAAGTGCTGTGAAGGTCAAAAATAATATGTAGTAAGAATGCAGGATGAAGTGGTATGGAAGATTAATTGGGATACTTTTAGAATAGCTTTAAAAGTGAGATGTAACAAAACCATCAGTGAATTCTGTTGTAGTGAAGCTTTTTTGCACCCACCTCAACAAGTTGTTCTGCTTTTAGTGACAGCATTTTCAAAGCAGTTCCAGCAACGTCTTTTTAACAGGAATTCACTTTCAAATCCCTCTGCTGGTAACACCAGGCCATTTTCAAAGGTCTGGGCACAGAGGCATTTCTTCTCTCTCCGTGTCTCTCATCCTTATCTTTTAATTCCTCAAGACTGATTGATGGCATGCTTTTCCAGAAGGACTTGGTGCTGAGAGCATCACTGGCACTACTGGGATTTGGATCCAGTGCCCTGCTCCTTTCCTTCCTCCCGAAAGAGTTCCTAATCTTAAAATGTTTCTCTGGAATGACTGAAACAGAGAAACATTCTCTATAATGAAAGAAATTCTATAATTATGATACTAAGGAAATTTCACCCTGTAGGTGCAAAAGTAATTTTAAAATGTTGAATTTTCACTGAACATGTTGGGATCATACTAATGGTCAGACAGGAAATTTTCATGCATGTGTTTTAGCAGGCAGAAATGATGTGTTTTAGTTTTCCACATTTTAGTTTTCATCTTCTTCATTTATTCTCATTAAAATATTCGTCTGGGTATCACCTCTGTCAAAAGATTATTTTTATTGTCATCATTGTAGAAGATTTAATTGAAACATTTGTGATTCTTCACAAATTTTTAAATGTAATTTCATCTATTGATAAGAATAGACAGCAATTTTGTCTATTAATTTTTATTAGCATGCACAAAATTTTAATTTCATAGGGTTTAATTTATCTTCAAGAGAACACATTTCTTCAAAATAATGAAACAAATATTTTCAAAATTTTATTAAAAATTTATAAAACCTTTTTCCTTGATGTTTTCCAGACACACTAAGTGCAACTGCACACTTGAAAAAAAACATTTCCATGAGAATTGTTGTGTTGCGAAAAATAAAACTGACACCTTTATTGGGGGCCAGACTTGATGTAATTGGACACTATAATGTCTTCTTTAGGTCTCTATGCCTTTTCTCCTAAACTATAACTTACTGCATACCTAATGTCTTGGTCAACAAATAATGCCAAGTGCACAAGCAGATGGTTTGGTGGAGATCAGCTGAGACTGGCTTGAGGCCACCAGACTCGTTTCACGTGCAACCAAAGAGCTACTTCAGCTGCAGTGAGCGAATCGAGGTTCCTGTCCCACTGATGTTTGTAAATTGTTGTTTATACTTCATCCTGTGTATTTTAGCTCAGATTATGCACTTTCTTTCTGGTTGCATTTTTCAATGCTCTTTTATAGTGGATAAAATGCTAGAGCAGGGTAAGCACAATAGTGTCCCAGTGTGACACTGTCCCCTGTCACACAAAACACAAGTTTGTAAGTAAGAAGAAAATTTTCTGTTGCATTTTCAGAGTGCTACAGAAGCAAGAACAAGTCTTTTGGGAGGCGTGGCTGGCAGATAATTGCTTTCACAGAATAAACTCTGTATCTTTCCTTTTGCCATCTAACATTTAAAATAATTTTACATATACAGAACATTTGAGTCTAATTGGATGAAGGATCTTAATTCCTGTTACAAAAAAAAATACTGTTAAATTGATATTCCTTCATTGATTTTAATAAAGCCTTTGAAGATCTGAGAACAAAGGGTCCTATTGGTTCTTTAATTAGTAAAGGATTTATTCAATAAGTTATCGGACAAGTTAATTTACAGGACTTAATTTTGCTATTGAAAGGTTTAGCCTCCTTCCCTCCAAAATTGGGACGATGGACCATTCCAATACTGTGAAGGTGATGACCTTGTGATAACCTGTGTGTTCATCAGTCAAATTACTGTCCCCAGTAATGATAATGCCAAAGCTCTGGAACACTGGGGCAGCTAATCTGTATTCAAATTACACTCAATGAAACAGCAAGCACAATTCGAGTAATAACTCACTAGCACTGAGAGGTGAAGGGAGATGTTCAGACCTCTTCATGCAGATTGGACATTATCATACATTTCTTAGGTGTTGGACAGGTCTGCATGAGAGGGTTGTTAATGAAAATATCAATCAAAAACTCTGCTGACTTAATGGTCAATTTAAATTAATTAATTGGAAAGGAAAAAGTTGAGAAGGACAGCATTGATTGTTTAGCTCGAAGCAGTTGGCAGGCTCGGAGAACAAGGTTGCCCAAATAAGACCACGTTTCCTATGTCAGCTGACGCTTTGTGTAAAATCTTGTGTTTGAAAAGATGGGGAAAATTGTAGGATGCTGTAATTTGAACACTTTGATACTTTGAATAGTGGTTCAGTGGGTTTGGGATGGGGTGCTGAGCATAATAATATAATACTAGCCTTGGGAAGGAAGTCTGCAGGAGAGGTAGAAGTGAGGCACTACGCACCAGCTGAGGATTTGACCCTCGCTATACAGCCACATGCAGGAATCCTTTCATGCATGGACTTTCATTCATGGACTGTTTTTTATCCTCACAGCTTGCACTTTCTAGCTCAGAACATGTTCGTCAGCTGTCCCTAAAAGGCTGACTCTCTGGAGGTCAGGGGAGGATTCCTTTTGATTAGGGGAGAGAGAATTTCAGCCTCGATCTGCAAGGGGGCTGCTCACAAATAAAATTGTGCATCAAGAAAATATTTCATGCCTGGAAGCATCTATAAGAATTTTCTTATTAATATGAAAGGCAATAAGTGTTTTGGGAAACTGTGTAAAGTCTTTGGTATGAATAAAATATTAAACCTATATTTGTATTGCATATTTTGAAAATAAATGCTTTAAATGAAGATACTTTCTATACCTATGTATATATTTATACCTATCTGTATAATGAAATATCAGCAAAATTTTGGAAGACATAAATATCCATAGTATTTTAAAATGCATTTTGCTTCCTACGTAATCAAAGACTATAGTCATTTGGTGTAGGAGTAGGCTAAGGCTTGAAATTAAGTCACATTCTTATACCAGATTCCTGTGTTTTGAACCCAAAACTCAACTCTGATTTTGAATTCAGTGCTAAGGAAATACAGCAAGATTTGCTAAATTAATGATATTTTTTTCTGTATGAAGCACAATCCAAACTTCCTGCCAGCTGCATTGGGTTGTGGTGTGGGTGCAGTCTAAGATCTGAGCATCCAAAATATTTTTGGAGATCCTGTAAAATTCAAAACTGTTACTCCAGAACATTTTAATCCCAACACTCTTTTTTTTATTTTCTTCAGCCAACTATTTTGTTTTGGTTTTAATGTGTTTCCTAATTCTGCTCTTTCTAAGTCACACATTGTCATTTGCTTCAGAGCAGAATACAAACATCAACCCTGTGTATAATGCAGGGGGAAATAAATATGAGATGTAAAATGAAATGCAGATGCAGCAGCTTTACTGTGGAAAGCATCTGACAGGCAGCACTAAGGTTGGTTCTGATGCTGTTTTTATAATTCTTTTTATTATCACAAAAAGGATGGGAACAGAAAATTTGCCTAATGAGACAGGAAGAAACACAAATAAAACAATTAGCCCCAATAAAACAGTATGGTGATTATACATTTAAGTAAATGACAACAAGTGGAGACGTACATGGCACATTATTAGGGAAATGAAGATACCGCACTGATTTTCTATTCCTTTATTTCCTTCTCCACGTGTTCTTCCCTCAAGGCAATATTAAAATGATAATAAGGAACTCAAACAAACATAATCACAATTAAATGTAACTTGGTCCTTAGTAGACTTCAGGAGCAGGTCTCCAACCAGATTTCATACATGACTTCTAGAAAATGCTTAACATATTGGATGCACAGTCTATCAGGGCTGTAGTGTTACTGAATATGCTGCAAAGAAAATTTATAAAGGCTCAAAATGACCAAACAAACCATGGCTGTGTTAGGACAATGTCCCAAAGTAAATCTTGTTTAGCTTCAGGAGCTGAGTCATGTTTTCAGTTCTCTCCAGTAACTATCACTCACCTTTTCAGAGCTATCTCAGAGAATATTTCACCCAGGCCCTGAGGGGAGGTAGGTGAAAATAACAGTGACACAGGAAGGGCAAACAGCACACCAGGCAAAGTCCATAGTGGCACAGCCTTCTCAGCAGAGAAACTCAGCACAGCCTGGACCTGATGATTCTGCAGTTCAAAGATGTGCCCGGCTGAACTGATGTCTTTGTTGCTGGACTGTGTTAATGTAATGGCTGCACAGCTCAAATGCAATCTCAATAAATGGTGTTGCTGTTTGCAAACTCTCTGGCTTTGCTTTCAGATCTAATCTCCCACCAAAGTCACCCAGTGTGTCTTTGACTCTTCACCACACTGAGACCAGCTGAACTCCTCTGGGCATGACTTTATCACCCCGAAATTCAACCAGTACAACCCTTCCACACAACTGTGGCTATATTCCAATGGGATTGTCTCACAGCTCTATAAGATCTTTGTCTAGAGGTGTATCGAGGTCCTTTATTGCAGTTGTACCTAAGTCCACCCCCTACTCTGTTATATTGGTGTACTTGGAGCAGCACGCTTGTGTAGGGAAGAACCCTATGTTGAGGTACATTCATGAAGAGTAGGGCAGAAAATGTGTGAAAATATGGCTGCTGGTGACTTTATCCCAGCCCTGCCTCAGTTTTCTCCTTTAAGAGGTGAAGAACATAACCAGACACCAGAAAGTTTTCATTTCTAATCCCAACACTAATTCTTTCTGTGGTTTTGGACAAGCTGCTTAGACTGACCACTTCATTTCATCATGTCCAGAAGGGCATAGCAACATCCAATGCATTCAGTCTTTGTAGGTGTCCAGCTCTCTTCGCAGCCCTAACTTTCCTGTGTGCAGCAAGAGGATTGGGCAAACATGCCCCAGCATTGCCTGGGTAGCGTCTTGCTTGGGGGAATGGATTCCCAAGCACGTCCCAGGAGCTTTAAGGTTGAATAAATTCTGATTGTTTGTGGGATCTAGTGTTAAAGGCTGGACTTCCGTCTTGGCCTGAGGGTAATGCAAAAATACGTATGAACTGTTTTTAGGTGGGCTATCAAGAGAGAATAAAGCTATCAGAGAATATAATTAGAACAGAACCACCATGATAAATCTGGGGACTAGATACTATACCTTGCAATTAATCAATCTGAATAAAGTCATCCTCGAGTAGAATTGTGTGAACCATTTCATTCTCCGGTTGGCACAGGGTAACATGTTCTGTGAGGAGTATTTGTGAAGGATGAAGGGGTGCTATGGTTGCAGTAAGTCAGGAAACAGCCTTGGGCACTACTGGAGATGCTGAGGGTCCCAGACTAATGGGGAATCAGCCTCGTGGCTCTAAGGTCAACCCTGTTTGTGCCAGTCCCAGCCTGTGCCTCAGTGTACTATGACTAGAGCCTTTCACAGCCTCAGAATTTCCCAGCACAGAAAGCAAAGCAGGCACAGAAGTTGTTAAAAAAAGGTGTTCTTCTCTATGTAAGTGTATCAGGACCTGGCCATGAGCAGAAAGTATTAGTGCTATTTTATTTTCTTATGAATAACAATAAAATATTACACTGACTGCAAGCTTGATGTGAGAGCTAGTAATATTATTGCTCTTGTAGTATTTAGTTTGCTTGTATATTCTCTTGACTCCAGATGGATTTTAATTTTGTGTATGGTAGCTACACAGTGCGCACGTAAAAGCTTTAATAAATCTGCTTGTTCAAACTGAAATAGGCATTTTGTATTATGAGATTGTCTTGCTCCAAAACAAATCCACATGATTAGAGTAGTGGATTTAACTAATTGTCCTCCAAGCAGCTCCTATGGGAAAACAAAATGTTGTCTATGTTAACAGTGCCTCAAAGAGGGATCAGTCAGGATCAGCAAAAACATGGTATCACATGCTGTAGTATTGTGTTGTTTACCAGATGGCAGGAGGATAATTACCATAAAATCATTATCACTTGCTTTAGGGTAAGTACCATCATAAAAGCTGATATCTGAACTGAGTACCAAATCCCAATATGTAACTACTGTTGAATTTCTAGAGAAATGCAGAGTCCCAGGAATCAAGATCTGGATTTCACTCTGGGTGAGATTCTGAAGTGTGAGGGTTCTGTTTTCCAGAAAACTCCTTATTCAGCTGTTCATGTGAGATACTAAACTGATAGATGCTTTTCAGAGACGTCTATTCTATTCTATTCTATTCTATTCTATTCTATTCTATTCTATTCTATTCTATTCTATTCTATTCCACTCTTCCTCTCTAGATCCTGACAATACCTAGTGTCATTAGCAGTAATACTAATTGGGTTATTACAATCAATAATAATACCTACAACGTGTTGCTGAAAATCTGAATACTAAATAGTAAAGCAGTTCAGACTCTAGAAATGCCTTCCAGGCTGCAAAGCGACCCTGGGCCTACCTGAGGTGCAGATGTCCATGTAGTTTCTATTTAAAGGCATGATTCCAGCCCCCAGTGCTTCAGTTTTTCACCGTAAAACTGTGTGAATCTTGACATGGAGAGACCTTGATAGAAGCTGGGTGATTCCTTCTACTAGCTCAAGTGCTTGTTTTTAGGAGGAAGAAGGTAGAAGCATAGCCGGAATGATTGCTCCGGGACCACTGTCTCTGGCAAAGGTTGTTTTAACTAGTTTAGAAAGAGTCCAGCTCTTAAATTGACTTTATTTGGCCCTTATCATTGAGTGATGCAAAGAAGTGTCAGGGCTCTGGAAGGCTGGTTTTCATTAATGGTATGATTATAGGCAAGGAAGACAGATGGAGGCACCGTTAGCAAGAAATTCTGTGGCACCACAGTGAGAATTGCCTGACCAATGTTACAGCTCTGTGACAAGGACGTGTGGGGTTGCACAGACAAAACATAACTGCAAAATCCTACAAAGAACCAGCCAGAAATGTTCAGGGTGACTGCAGAGATGATTAACAGAGACTTCTGCAGCTTTGACCCTACTGCAGGCCAGCACGGTGTTGTTGTTAAAATCTGTATTCTCTACCCATGGGACCTACACTCACAATTCTGTGTTCCTGCTCCTGAAATGAAAAGGCTAAAAAAAGCTGGGGATAACATGGTCTGCTATGTTTAGTTTGTACATAACTTCAGAATACGAGTCTCCAGGTCTATTAAACTGCCACTTCCGATCACTCTGGTCCTTCAGGGAAGGTTTTATAAAGGATCTGAGTAGCTAAGTTTCACTGAGATTTGTGAATGTCATGTTGTGATACTCCTTTGAAACTGCCTGCCTGCATTTGACTGAAACTGCAGAGAAAAGCCAAAGTACAAGTTTTTCGTTTTGCAGGTTGGTACTGTAGACAACTGGCCATTTGTGGGTCACTTTGCATACTGTGGAACAGAGCAGGCAAAGCCAGTGTGTAACTCACTCTGGCATTATATTTTTGAAGACCACTGAAGCAGATAGCAGTTCTCTAGTAAAATTTTTCCAAATTAGCTTTTTTTTGTATGTTATCACTGTCAGAAGAGGAAGAGCTGACCTTTCTGTTTTTTTCCCCTGAGTCAGTCATTACTTACATTTCTTGACATTAAGTCTTGCTCCACCTTGTCTGTCTTCAATGTTATGTCCCTGTGTCATTGTTTCTCTGATTTTCCATTGCTCTGCAGCATCTGCTGGGCGAGTGGTCAGGGTGCTGCAGTGCCCGAACTGCATCGCTCGCTGTCAAACCAGGGCCTTCACTCAGTACATGTCTGGGGCCATAAGTGAGTGAAGAGCAATGAATGCAAGTTCCAGGCAGCAGGAGTCTAGCCAAAAAGTTAATGCAAAATGCTGGAGAGCATCTAAACACCGCAGGCAAAACCATGGCAGATCTACCCTGGCATCTGGGGTGAGATGGGAATTTATGGTCTGGACAGTTGGAACTAGTCTTTTTAGACTCCATTTGTAGTCAGTGGAGAAAGAGATACAATGAGAGCTGATGTTTGCACGGCTGAAGATGGACTTTCCTCTCCACTGACCAAACACCTGGCAGTTCTGGAGTACCCTGAAGGACCAACTCAGCAACAGAGTCCCAGCTACGAACACCTCAGGTAGTGTCAGTGATTCCCTTCCAGAGACACCCCAATGTCCTATTTGGGAACACTCTGTGCACAGAGAAATAATTTGCCCTGCAGTTTTCAACATTGGTAGTTACCAAGTGGGTCATTAATACGCTGTGTAATTCCAACCTAACTATTCTAATGTTCATTGATTTCATCTTATGTGGGGAAAAGAGCTCATTGCTTATTATTGGCTGTAATAGATCTCCATGGCAAAGGCCGCTGGCCTCTCAAATGGCTGAGAGGAGTTAGCAGCATTTGCTGGAAATGGGGCACTGTCTCTGAACGTTTTGCAGCAGAGCACTGGGATACCAGAGGCTCCTCTGCTGTGGAAAGAGGTGTTCCAGTCCCTTAATCATCTTCACAGACCTTTGTTGGACTCTCTCCAGTCTGTCCATGTCTCTCTTGCCCTGAGGAGCCCAGAACTGGACATGGTGCTCCAGGTGTGTCTTCACCAATGCTGAATAAAGGGGAAGGATCAACTCTGTCCACCTACTGTCAATACATTTTATTTTCCACTGTCCAGTGGTGGGTGCAGGTGCTGAGAAGATTTTGTTTGGCTGTCACCAATGGCATAAATTCTCCCACGACTTTGCCACAGCTGCTGAAAAAAACCCCCATACTGCAGCTGGAATACACCTCTGGGATACAGATCAAGAGTTATGCATGCAAAGATAACAACAGAACACCATTTTGTGGTTTGTGAATATTTCCTTTCCACCAAGTTACTGTCCCACCATTGACTTTCCTGCGAAAAAGTCTTATTTTTATTTACTTCATATCAGCTGTTATTGTTGGGAAATTTTTTCTAAGCCCTTCTCTGTGGAGCTCAATCCTGTCTAAACAGACCTCCAGGTTTTCAAAGAGATATTTCATGTTCCTATCTAACACCTTACATGGACTTTGGGAGCTCACTGAACTTTGTTGATGGTGGAAAAAAGTCAGGACTGTCAGTCCTGTGAACTTTTCAGCCACATCAAGACTGCATGTGTGACTGCGTTCAGGTCACCTCCATCTGCCACCCCCTGCTCTGCCAGGCCAGGTGAGACCAGGCAACCTTCACAGGGACACTTGTTGGGTGGAGAGGTCAGTCCACATGGGTGTGTACACAGCCTTGGTGGCTTGCCACCCACATCTTACTGCTCTTCAGACATGCTAAAAGAGTCTCCATGTCAAAAATGTCTTTAAACATCCACAGAAGTCCATGGAGTAATACAAAATAGAAGTAATGTTGCCAGACTATGTACTGAAAAATAACCAGCATGGCCTTTGCAGGGCTTTTGACCTTGCAGGTCCTTCCATGAGCATGGCCCACGTCATTTCCCACCCCACATACAGTAGCCAGCATGCCTGCAAGGCTGTTTTTAGACTAACTCCTGCTAATGTCATGCATGGCTAGTTAACCTCCATTTGATCTGTCTTTTAGAGATTTATTCATCAATAAAGGCATTATTACTCCTTTGATGATAGTTAGTATCATTTATATGAATTGTCTATTGATGGACACATTTAACAAAGGGTGTTTATGTGCTGAACAATCACATAGTTTATTTATCCAATAATCATATAATCGATCAGAAAAAAAATTCAAGTTGAAGGACTTCTTTGAGATTTAAAGATTTCACAGTTTCCATCTGTGTCCAAGATGTTTAATTTGTGTTAGTTATGTATTACACTTCACTAGTATTGTTCCTACAAGAGGATCTTATAGATCAACCTCTGGCAGCTCTCAGGTAAAGACTGAACCTGGACAGCTTGTTTAAGAGGATGTTTAGGTATTTTTGATCACAAATGACAGTATAAAAAATCAAAAATATTGTGCAGTGAGTGGCTTGAGGCACTCTCAGAGAAGGGTACTACTGATCACACTTGCCTTCCAGACAAAGTGCTCTTTCAGCCCCAAGACCATCACCTCTACAGTGGTTACAAATATCTACTAATGGCTGAAAGAGATGAAGCCTGTTTACCTGATGCCTTTCACTGGTTGATGCCATCACATTTTCGCAAGGCATAACATTGCTCTCTTGTACTCAGATAAAAATCCAAACTGAATCAGAAAAACCTTCTTCTCTAGCAAGTCCTGTAGAGCTACTGTTGCTCTTGGGTTGAGGCTCAGCCTGCTCTTATGCAGCAGGACAATGGGGGCACATCCAGTGCTCACATTCCCCTGAAACCAGCAGGACTGGCACCACATTCCCTCTTGGAAGCCTAGGAGATAACCTTGATATTGAATATCAGATCCCTGTTTTTAGTGACCCATTAATGCCCCAACTTCCCCAAGCCCTAAATGCCAAGACAACACCATATTCTGTCCAGCTCTTAATACAGCCATTACAGACATGCAAGGAGGTGGCTCTCAAGGTAGCACTCCTTGGTGTGGATGGGAGAGTCCATTCTTTGCCTAGGTTTAAATAGTGGGTGTTTTATATCCTGAGATCCTGACCCTGGCAGTTTCTCCATGTCAATCACATGTCCTGCTCTCAGAAAGAAGACTTACAGTGACGTAGAGCTTCCTATAGGTAGGAAGTGAGGCTGGGCTTTCATCCTGCAAAGACTCACTCAGTTGTGTTTACTTGGAAACATATGATTCTTCTGTAGGACTACAGAGAACATCAGAGGAGAACCTGAGCTGCATCATCAAGGCCCTGCAGGGACCTCAACACCCAGGGACAAAAGCTTTGTGCAGCAATTACTACAGTAAACAACTTATTCCTTAAGGCAGGGAGTAAAGACTGCAGGAATGCAAGAGAAAATTCCCTAGGAATTTTCCTTCCAAATGCAAGACAAAATTCCCAAGGCTGTGGAGTCGTTTAAGAAACAGTGGTTTTTCACCCATTGGTACCACAGAAAACAGGAAGTGAGTGGTCTGAGTTCATGTTGGGAACTTAAAAAAAGGCAGGCTCAGCCTCTGTGATTAGAGCCCAGGTCCCCAGATTCAGACACAGTTATCATCTCTGGGATGTCCAGCTGTGGCACAGATTCCCTGTTAAAATACCCTCATGAGCAGGGAGGGCTGAAGAGGATTGGTTTGCTATTATTGGTTACTGGCCAGAAGCTTTTGCACTCTGGTTTGAAGGAATTTTTGATCTTTTGATTTTACAGGAGACTGGAATTGATAAGCCGGGTGATTTGAAGGGCTGCAGTTTCAATCACACCCCCCTCCCTGCTTCCCACCCAGGAGACTCTGACCACAGGGAAGGACAAGTCCTGGGATTTGAAGGTTTAGCCTGAGGCCACCAAGTCCTATAGCTTGAGCATTACCAGTTTTGTAACAGCCTGAGTTAAGCTCTGGGAGCAGCAGCTTAGCTGGCCAATGTCTTTGTTAGATGCACTTGCAAGTGGTGCAGAATAAAACCCTGATCCTGTGAGATTTGGTGGGTGGAGGCAGATGGCTTTCAGTGCTGAAGCAGTGTCAATAGGGTGGTGAACTTGCTGCACCCCGAATGAGAGGGAGCTTGTCCTTCTTTCCTGAAAAAAATGCAACAGAAAACTTTCCTTAGGAGAGGTGGGAGAGGGGGACTGACAAGTACAAATTCAGATGTTACACTCTGTAGGTCCTTCCCTGCCCAATTCACATGGCTGCTCCTCTGAGATCCCTTTCTTGAAGATGACACTGTAGGTGTTGATCTCAGACTTCTCAATCTGAAGTGTTTTTACTCTGAAGTCACTGTGGTACGACTGAAATTTGCTTTATTCCATACTCTCAACTAGTTAAGAGTATTTAAAATTATTCCTGTGTTATAATTGTTAATTAACCCTCCCTTCTAAGTGAAAACGAAGACATGTTGATACTTTCTTTAAACTTTGTACTTTAGAAATAGCATTCTCTTGTCTTTGCTCAGGGACTGGTAAAATCTTCATTTAATTAACATGAAAATAACAGCAGCAGAGAGGCAGTAGCTGAGACCCAAACCTGTGACAGTCACGAGTACATGGGAGCTGAGAGTTGGCAGACGCAGCTGCTGCTCCTGTTCCCTTCCCAGGAAACGTGGAAAAACGTCACACATTCTCAGCATGCAGCCTGGCTGGATGTGCACAGCACATCTACCACCAGAGACAAACCCACCATTCCATTCATATATATATATATGAATTCATGTGCATGTATATATATATATTGGAACATCCACTTCTGTCTGTGTGAATAAGCAAGTGTACATGACTAGCACTGCATGATGTTTCTGCAATACTTGGCAATGCCTACACAAGAAAGGGCTTTATAAGCAGAACAGTGCAGAAAAAGCATTATTAAATGCATGTGCCTTTGTTATAGCAAACAAAAATATGAATCATCCCATTGGGGTGATAAAGATATAGAAGAGGAAGACAGACAGTTCCTGAAAATAGAATTAACCCTTACCTGTTTGCCTCTTTTCTTGGCCCTGGATCTACATCAGCACTGGTGCCAACTTGCTTTGTCTGGGAGTTTTCCAGGTGCAGTGGGATAACTGAGAGCCTGCTCTGGTCATTTCAGCCACAGGGGAGGAACAAATTTCTTAGGTTTGTTATTCTTTGAAGTGTTTGTTCAAAGCTACGATCTGAAGCTCCTGCCACAAGCCCTGTGTATGGGACAGCAGGTATCTGCCCAGGGAGTGGGAAAGAAGGAAATACCTCCGCACCTCAGACGTTGTTGTCCCTTCCCTCTTGCTTATGGGAAGAGCTGTGGGTATGTCACCGTGCCACTGCAGCCAAACAGGACACCAGCACTTCAGGTGACACCTGGAACCACCCATGGCCCATGGAGGAGTTCTTGCTGGCGTAAGGAGCTGCGACACAAGCAACAGAAATGCTGATTTATCTGGCTTTTCAAAAGTCTGGTGCCATCACTGGGGCAACACAATGACCCAGGCCCACTTGCAGCTTGTCTTTGTACCTATGCTTCTTACTTAACTAAACTGTGCTTTAGACCCCAGTGCTGAGATGTGTATCACATGATGCTCAGAAGTGGAGTTGCTCCTTTTCTTTCTCCCCAGAAAGATGTCACAGGCACAAACCATCTGATAGCATCTCTGGCTACCTGGGCCACCACATGGAAGAGAGGTGAGAGGAAGAGATACTGCAGGTCTAATTTGTAATCCAGTTTCAGGGCTAAACTGTCCCTGTGTTTCAGGTCTGCACCGGTAAGTCACAGATGAGAAATTAAACCCAGTCCTTCACACAGAGAGCTATGAGGAAAACTGGAAGCTTTTTGACAGGTCAGAAATCCCATTGCCTAATTTGGAAGAAACTTTGTGAATCAATTCAACAATGACTTAGTACAAGTTGAGTCCTGGAGAAAAGCTGACAGAGGCCACCTGACTTGCTCTGCCATGGACCTGAAACTGAGATATTCAGATTGCTCCCCAGTGCCCTCGGGTGCTTGAAGGATCCTGGAGGTGACTGGCCATGGGGGTAGGATTCCATCATCCTGAAGTGATGCTCTTCTTCCCCAACCCCACCTCACAGCCCAAGACTTTTCCGTGGGCTTTGGTGCCATCCAGTGGCAACAAAGCTGAAAGGAGATGAGCAAAATCCTTGGTTCTTGGGCGGTTCCTGGGCACACACGAGGACCTTGCAAGCAAGATTGAAGCCTTTCCTCAAATTTCAGAGTGTGAGACAGTGCAAGTGCAGGAGCCAAAGAGGAATTTCGATGATGTTTGAACCAGGCAGGAAAGTCAGCTTTAAAAAAAAAGCCTCAAAACTGAAGAAAATTGAGAAGCTTGGCTTTTAGAAATTACCAATGAAGCTGTCTTAAAGATTGTGTCTGAAAATCACATCAATATTCTCCAGATTTTCAAGTGTTCTGAGACTTGAGCCAAACAAAAGAGTTGTGTCTTCAGCTTGGGTGAACTACTGAGACACAAAGTCAGGGGAGCCAGACTTTTTCCACCAGAAATTAGGCTTAAAACTTCTTGTCTGATCTGAAAAATTGTTTAGAATATGATTAATCTTGTTTTCACCTTGTTTTTTTATGTATTTCAGTGTCACATCACTGGATTAAAAGCAAAAGGGGATAATGGAGTTTGTGTTGTCCACATCAAGTGCATCAAATTCTCTGTACTGACAACAGAGTCTGCTTGGACTCAAGATTAGCATGGCCTTGGCTAAAACATGTCTCACAGCATGTGTACAGCTGAAATGTTAAGGAAATTAGGCTTGGGTTATTCCCATGGGCAGACATTTGGACAGATAGAGATGGGAGTCTTGTTCCTAATTCAAATTTTCCTGTCTAATCCCTCAGACAGTGAATCCTGTTACAACTTTCCCCACAAACCTCTGGTCCTTTTGTTCCCTGATGTTATCCCCTCTCATGCACTGTTTGTAGATGAGGAAGGCTAAAAATAAGAATTTACATCAGTATCAGGAATTCTCTTTTTGAATCTATAAAGGGATGGAAACGCAATGAACTTTTCTTCCTCACTCCCAATGAAAGTAGCTAGCTAGGAAGAATAGCCTGGAATAATATTATTGGTTGGTATTTTGTGGGGTGGTTTTGTTTGGATTTATTATTTTTATCATTTTATTATTGTTGTTATTTTGGGGGGGTTAAGAAATATTTTCCCTGCACAACTCCTATTTAAGTACAAATTTTAGAGTTTGGATTTTTTTTGGTAAAGAATATAGTTGGACAATTAGAAATCACACATAATTTGAATCCACAACCCTTGTCATTGAGACCAAAGTAAAAAATACCTCACCTGCTTTTGAAGCCTTCTGATTTTAACCTAACCAAACATGGAATGAAAAAGCAAAACACAGAATAACACTTAGGCTAAGTTCTCCCCCAAATACCCAGCATGTTAGCATAGCCCTGCACCTCTCTGATTTTAAAGCTAATGGCCAAAACATTAGCTTCTGCAATTCACTACTGCATGAAATAAAGGGAATGCAACAAGGTTATTACCCTCCTCTTGTGGAGGAAAAGGTCTCCAGGTAGGGGAGTCCACAACACCTATTATACTGAATGTTTTGTCTTGGATTTATTTGGTGCAAATTGCAGGAGTAACAGCTGATCCATCCTGCCCTCACACAGCATGGGTTTCTGTGTACCTGTAAGTCTCCTGAGATCATGTAGATACATGAGACACCTCTTTTTTTGCATCCCAGCTTCTCTCCCTATTCCCATTCTGGCTGTAGCATCTTTCTCCCAGAGTAACAGGCAGTAATGTTGGTATAACTTTGCCCTGCCATTGTGCTTGTCTGCTCTTTCCCAGCATGTCTTAGTTTATGTTCATCCTTAATATTCTACCACTGAAGTTGTTAAAAGTTAGCAGGGGAATTTTATCAGAAGACAGCTTTTGTGAAATTGAGCTGGCAAACTGACTACCTCAATTATCAACCGCTTAGGTACTAAAAGCCCTTTAGAGACTCACGATTTTCACATCAAAGGTGAATCTGCTTAAGATGTCCCTCAGCTTTTGCCTCCCCTCCCTACGAGCTGAATATTTGCATCGCTGTAATTTGGAGAACCACCAGAAACACAATAAAGGCTGCATCATTTCCAGAGCTGGCTTTGGGAGCAGCCGGCACACAACAACCGGGCAGATCACTCTCTGAATTCCTTCGTCCCGCACCACAGCTCCTTCCCAGATGAACCGTACAAAGAAATGCAAATGCTGAAGGGCCCTTCCCGAGCAGCATTTTCAGCGCCTGCTGCGAGGCCCTTTCCAAGAGCTCCGCTGACACTCGGTGGTGCGAGGGGGAACTGCACAGCCCCGCTCCATCCCTTCACCCAGCGCTGCCTCTTCGCAAACCAGGCTCATTTGCCTTCTCAAGACGACAAACCAGAGCTCTGGATCTCGCACTGGTGACCACTGGGACTCTTCCTCTGTCTGCTTCCATTTCTCCAGTGTCTTTAATGTGAAGGGCACTGCTAAATAATTACATGGGAACTATTTATAGAATAATAAAGAACCTGGAAGTAACTTTCTAGAAGTTGGCCAGGACCTTCTTCTGGCTTCCTGGTCTCTAAGCTTTGAAAGATAAAGACCCCTAATTCAGCAAGTGCACTGAAAAGATTTAAAGGACAGTTTAAAGGACAATCCATCCCTCTGGACACCCGCAGGCTCTCCTAGTTGTGGGCATTTATAGATTCATAGCAGTGTTTGGGTTGGAAGGGACTTAAAGACCATCTTGTTCCAAACCCCTTGTCATGAGGGGTTGTACATAACATGCACCAACAGCAAGTGCACATCTAAATTTGGTTCCTTAGTCAGATGTCTCAGGTTAGGTAGGATGACTGCACCCACAGTGGGTTAGACTCATCCCTGATCTTATGTAGAGATGTGTGTGTAAAAGGAGAAAAAAGTTCAAATCCTGCATATGTGGAGAGTATTAAGAATTTCTTCACAGGTGCACTCAGAGTTGCAAGCAGTGGGCTATGGCAATGAGAGTGACAAACACAAAGCCAGAGTGGAGTCCCATAAGTACCAACAAGTAGGCAAACACTCCTGTGAAAGCAACAGCATCTCAGAAATGAAGGGAGGAAGAAGGTTGCCCAGCTGTTACCACAATCCTCTAGGTTGCAAGGAAAGATCAGCCTAGATGAAGCTGAACCTCCTCAGCAGGTGTCTGTGTCACGGACCCTGTCATCCTTATTATTTTCTGCTCTTTTCACACTGCTACAGGCTTTCAGCAATTACCACTGGCCAAAGTCTGCAGGGAAAGTAAAGGATTGCTTGTCCCTGCCTGTCCCCAGGCCTGGGGAGCCTCTGGGGAGATATGCCAGTGTCAAAGTCATTATTGGGCAAGGGGCAGTGGTGTGAAAGTGCACAGGAGGTCAGAGCACATGCTTGGGTCTCTCAAAATCATTGAATCTCTGTGCATTACTTGAGAGGGATCATGCAAATCTCAGCTAATGATGATGAATATAAAAATATCCAAGAATTTACGGCTTTCCATAGTTTGTCCATTCCCCAGACAGGCCTGAAACAACAGTCAGTTTTGTAATCATTAGAAATTAAATTGTGAGTACCCAAGATGAAATGCAGCTAAAATGCCCCCTACATTTTTCTGGCACCCAGTTCACAAGAGGGAAACAGTCATCACAAGGACAGAAGTGGGCAGCAGTCTTGGTTACGGCTCTGAACTTCAAGTCAGCAGTGGTCTAAATTTTTCTTATTTTGCAGATTGTATCCTTAACAATACATTACACCTGTGTTTCCACTACTCAGATGCAAAATGCAATGCAGGTTTTCTTTTCAGTTTTTTCTCTTGCCATTTTTCCCATTTTCAGTGCATCCTCTGCATAAGAAGGCCTTTCTTTCAGGAGGTACAAAAGGCCCTTCAGCTGGAGTCTTTCAACATGACAAAAGATAGTGTCTTTTGACTATCCATACAACATCTGTCCAGTTTGCTGGAGACCTGACTCTCTGCAGGAACAATTTAACATCGCTCAGAAGAGTTGGCTGCACTCATTTCCCTTCTGAAACAAACACGGAACGCCACCTAAGTCTGTTGTATTTCTGCCATGTGACGGTTTTGTATAGAGTTCACAGTGAGATCTCAAAAAGATTAGTGTTGCCTCCATGAAAGTCTTTTGTTTTCTGTATTTTTATGCCTTATGAGCAGCAAGTTTCCTCTGTAACTGGGATTTGCTACAGAAAATTCCCAAAATTTTGGGTACAAATTCCCAAAAGAAGGAGCTGCAGCCAGGGGAATGCTGGGCAGTGTCGAGAGAGAGAGAGACAGAGACAGAGAGAGAGAGAGAGAGAGAGAGAGAGAGAGAGAAAGTGCTCTTTACCACTAAAGCAGAGGGATTTTCAGCTCCTCACACTGAAATCGGATGCAAAGAGCTCTTCTGGCAGCTGCCAGCAAAGTGTGGAGTGAGTTTAATGGTCACATATCTGTTAAACATAAATTTGAACTTTATGTTTACTCAGGAGTGATAAATGATTCAACCACTTCAGTACCATGAATCCTCTAGAGCGGCACCCTTAACCTTGCTCAGGAGAACACTGGTGTTTAACAGTACTGCAAAAACAGGCCATTTGGAGAAGTGTTTCAGTCTGTATAAAGAAGAAAAAAGTTATTTTCCCTTAGCCTGAAGCTGTCTGGACAATGTTTTTTGCCTTTGGAAATACCTTCAGAAAATAGCATATGCTACAGTTTTATAGTATAGTGTCCCCCAACTTGTTTGTTTTGTACCTATCTAGCTATGCAAAAAGGAAAAAACAGAAAATTTAAAAAAAACCTACCTCAGGTGCATATCAGATGTCTCAGATGAGAAATTACTTTCACTATCAAACTGATAAGGATTTTAAAGATGTATTTAACCCTACAGTTAAGACCCTGGTTTAAAACTTGGTAAATCTGGGTACAAATCCTGTCCCTTGCAATAGGTTTCTTGCTATGCTTGATCAAATATTTGTAACAGTATTTCTGAAGTGCTCAGCAGTGACCTGACATTATCCCCTTTGAAGCCCAAAGGATTTTTTCCATCTACATCAGTGAGAGCAGAATTTAGGGGAAAAAAAAATTATTTTAAAACAGTGTGAAATTATCCATAATTTAATCATTTTTTGGAGGGTCTGCCTTTCATCCACTGTTTTTTTAGTGTTTTATGGCCGGTGTTTGGTGCACTTTCTGTTCTTTTGTACAGGATTGAGTATGGTGACCTTTGATGCTGATGCTCAGGAGATCCAAAACCAGAACAAAAAAACCCAACAATGACAATAAATGTCCCTGGTCAGGGGTATTCCCCATGATTTGAGAGTCTTCCTATTATCTTCTATACACATTGAGAGCTGCCTTTATAACAAAATGTCTTCTTACATGAAGAAAAACAAAGCTAGAAGTTATCCAGGCCCTGCCTGGGAAGCTGCCTGCAGAGAGCCCTGTGGCAGCGAATCATGGAGTGAATGGGATGTCCTAGATTGATGTGGAGCAGATAGACCTGGCCTGTTGGTGACTGGGAAAACAGCAGGAAATTCTCCAGTTGTGCAAGGCAAAGAGCAGCTCCACCTCTTTGTGCTCCAGGCTCATGGCTATGCCTGACTGCACATGGAAGGAATTTGCATTGCCAACAGGAGCTGATCAATAGGAGCTGTCTGGGAAAGCTGCTTGTTACTTTTAGACAAGCAAGGGGTGGCAGTGAGAAGCGGGTGGCACGTGGTCTGGGTTCGGAGGGAACTGTAATGGGCTGCTTTGTTTTGACATAACTGTAATGGTCTTTCATGTGCAGCTGTATGTAGATAAGACAATGCCAGGATAATACTGGACATTCAGATGCAAATGAATTGTATATGTAACTGTACACTGCATTATTTTTTCTTACGAGGTGTTTTGCAAGATTTCTGTCCCTGAGAACTGCATTACTCCCTGGACATGTAACCTAGTCTGCCACTAAACTTTCCCCAGAAGAATATTCTTATTTTCAGATTCTCTCACTCTTATTACCAAAGATAAAGTGTAACAATGCATCTTAATCAAAGAAGACAGTTCCAGCTCTTCCTCCCCTTTGTGAAGAGCAAAAACTCTGCCTTGTGGGGAAAGGAGGATGTTCTGCATGGTGAAGGTGAGTTTTCATAGTCACACAATCCCAATAAGTTGTTTGCTTCACTGAGAGTTTTGGGAGAGGGTATGGTGGGAAGCATGGGGAGTGGGAGCGGTAGGCTGATGACTTTAGGGATAAAGTGATATTTCAGATCTGGGGCAGTGAAGCCATAGGCACTGTAAGAGGATGAACAGATGAGAACAGGGTTAAGAGTAGCATGGAAGATGAGATCAAAGTTATGCCACAATAGCCAGAAAAACCCAGAAACTTCCAAACATTTTACCTCTGGCTTTGTATGTGTCTAATGACGACTTCTTTCCAGCAGCTCATCTTGCTTTCTGCAATACTTACTGTAAAAGATGACAGGGCTAATGAATCTTAAATTTACAGTTTTGCAGGCGTGGAAATCAGCGAGACTCCCTCCGTTCTGTTTCCTGTAGATCCATAGATGCATGTCCTGACAATCTCAGGAATGATTCATAATAAAGATTTAGTTCTTAGAAAATGACTGGGAAATATTGAACAAACTCAGTCCTCACCTGTGACTAGATAAATGCATAGCACAGTAAAGGAGTAATTCAGTGATTGCCTGATGTTGCTGTGAACCATCAGTAGAGTGGGTAATACCTTAAAATTAGGGCTATAAAATAATAACTTTTGAGGACTGTGGAAAATGCTGCACCGAAGTGGCATCAAGGGTGTGCAGTAATACACTCAGAAGTCATGAAAGCTTCTTTTGCTCTATTTCCTTGTGTCCTTGATGCTTTATACAACCCATAATTTTGCCAAGGCTTCCTTGCCATAGTTGAGACAAGATGCAAAGCCAAAGTATGTCCAGCAATTATGGTGTGGGTTGCCTCTCTGGTCACCCATGTGCAATATAAAAACAAGCCCGTTCTAGCTGACTGAAAAAAAAAACCAAAAAATGCAACAACTCACGTGTATATGGGGTTTCTGGCAATTAGCTTTTTTCCTTAGAAGATTTCCTACCCCAGAAGCTGTCCCTGGTTTTTGTGGCTGACAGTGCAAGTTGTTCCATCATCCACAACCCTCCAAGACTTTGAAGATTCCTTCTTTCCAGGGTGGTTGTTCCTCTACAAGCAGAAGCAGGGACTGACTACAAATTCAGTTTTTGTTTCAAACAAGAAAACATGAAGTAAAATAAATCTTTCTCATTCCTGCAGTCCCATGAGAGCACTACAAGGCTCCATCTGGGAGCACATACCTCCAGAGGAAGCATTGTCAAAGCATTATTTTGAAACATGGGAATAAAAGGGTATTTTTGTCAGAATAGGGCTATTCATCCATGACTTCCTAGGCTGCATTTTACATTTGCCTACCTGTGCTGTGGTGCTGAAGCTGCTGAAGGTACCCAAACCTTCATTCAAACCCAGTGACAACCATTCCTTTTGTTTCGAGGTCACCACTGATCTGGTCAACATCTCAAATATGTGCAAACCTGAATGACATCTAACTCTGACCTTCTGTTTCTGTTTTCTAGGGCCTTAGGTCTTCTACATCTCAGCAGGGCCTGAAGAAGTTGGAGGAAAGCTCCACACAATTCCTTTTAATTCCTTTAATTCCCAGGTTTTACTATTTTCTTTTGTTTTGCTTTGTTCTGATCATTTTTCTTCAGGCTTTATTCTCCTCTCACCAGCAGTGATTCAAAGCAGGAACAATTACTCTGATGTCATGTACCATATTTTTTCTTTCATTTACCCTGCTTTTACTCTAATTGTTTTTGAGAGGCTTGGAGTCTGTTCTTTTAATGTTTAATTCCTAAATACCATGGTGATGTCCTTTATATAAATATTACTAATGAACAATTCAGAGCACAATTTTACATGGAAAATGTTATTTAAAACAAACCTCTCCTGGAAGCTCCACATTTTATGCTGCAGACAAGCCTGAGTGCTGTTGACAGCACTGTGCAGTTCTTCCACTTGCTGGGAATAAATTTCTTCAGAAACTGAATCATGATTACAGCTCTGCTGAGGAACCCACAAGGCCTGTTGTTCAGCACATAATTGGCCCATTTGGTTAGACAGCTCAGAGAAGCCATTTCTGTGTCTTCTCTTGCCACGTTTGTTCCCCGTGACAAAGCTCAGACATTGTTGGTATTACAGCCCAGATCTCAACCTCCTCTGACAAGCGAGTTTTCAGTGTCCTGCGAACACACTGCGTGGTCTCCCATCTGCAGTACTGTCCTGCTGTGGAGGGAATGACTCAGGGTTTGCTCTTTGCTCTGGTTTTGGGGCCAGTTCCTTTCTGATAGTGCAGGGGCAGAGAGATTGATGGCTCTTGCTTTGACACGCGTGAGCCCACAGTGTGCCCCTTGTCTCCTGCAGGATGCAGAGACTTGTCAGGTCTCTGGACAGAGAACGTGTGCTCAGACTCATCTGTCTTGTGCTCTGCCACTCTGAAAATCGAGTCAGTCAGGTGCCCATGAAGATCCTTCACGGCAACTCCTCCACACCAGGAGCATTGCTTCTTAGAGTCATCAGCGGGCCAGGGGCCAGGTCTGGGTGATGCAAGAAGGAACCCTGTTGGAGTGCACTGCGTGGTGGCAGAGAGATGGGCCCTGAGGATCAGAGAGAGGGCCTCTGTTCTGGGCCCGGAGGTGACCCTGGGAGTGCATCCAGGTCACCGGGGATGGACTGAGAGAGGATTGTGTGTTTATGGACAGACTGGGCCTATGAGAAGTGTTAATTGTAGTTTGTGGCCTTATAGGGCATTGTTTGCCTATTACCATAATAGGTAAAAGCTGTGCAATACCCCAGGTGATTGGGGGACACTGTGGTGAACATCTTTCCTGTTTATATGATGTTATATCCTGTTGGGTGCTGGTATTTAGGGAATTCTGACTGCGCAATAAACGGCTTTGCATTTTTCCACCTGATAAGCAAGGTCCTTGCCCATGTGTCATTACTGCAAACCTGTTGTTTGGTGGTTGCAGGGGCTTTCTTAAAGCAGAGGAGGGTGCCAAGGGTCTTCCCCACTTACATCCCCTGTGCCAGGGTAAGCACAGTGAAAGTCTTACAAGTGTGAGCTGTTTGCCAGTTTCTGAGGTAGCTTTTCTGATTAGTTGGGCAAAATACGAGATGGAGATACAAAGCCCTACTTTGCATCATGGTTCATACCCTGAGATAGTGCCCAGAGGGTTAAAAGCAGTATGGAGATTGCCTGACATGAAAACAGACCTTAATTCAGGTAGAGACAGCACCTGAGCCGAAGTGGAGAACAGGCATTCCTTGAGTAGTGTTTAGGGTCGTGAGAGTTTCATCAATGTATTCTGCAAGTTGGCAGAAGGAATCTCGTGCAAGCTGTAGGAAACAGGATGTTTTTCGTCAGTGTGACAGTCCTAGAACAGAGATCTGGACTTACTTGAAGGCATCTGTTACAGCAAAAGGTAATTTTAGCCACAGAGCATATTGGGAGAAAAGAACAGCTTCTTCCTCTTAAGGAAAATACCCAGAGTTTACCACCTTCTCTACAGCACCCAGAGACAGACAGATGAAGCTGCCTGTCTCTAGGAATAAATGAAACAGGCTGGAGCCTGCTCTGGCCCTGAGGAGAACAAGCAGCACACAGCTCATGTCTGCATGCCTAGACTCCAAAATACTCATCTGTACAACTCATTGGGAGCAGGGTGTTTGGGAGCAGCCTCACTCACTTTCCCTAAACTGTACTGAGTTGTGCCTCGGAATGCATCATTCCAGTTAAATAGCAATTAAACAGAATGGGTGATTTTAAGGCACTCCTCAGGCTCAAGACTTGATCCTGTATATTTCAGTGCTCTGGCCCAGCTAGTCTGAAAAGTGTATAAAACTGATCTCAGAGTTTGACACAGTACCTGTGTAATAAAAAACATGCCAATCTCTATTATTTCTCCTGAACAAGATTCAGCACTGACATGGATCCTTCACTGTTCCTCTTTGAAGTATCCTGCCACGCGTCAAAAGCAACCCACAGACAGGCTCTAATTGTGAATAGAGTCCACATCCCCACCAACACCATGGTGCATGGCTGGCTGCCAAAACCAGGCTAATGTAATTAAAAGAAAATTGCATCTCTGTGGGTTTTCACTTCCTCGGTCATAGCAGGTGCCTGTACTGGGTGGTAAAATGCATCTGCAGCTGCTACAGCTGTTACTCTGGCACCAAAGCAAGAGTCCAGCTAAAACCCAGGAAGAGTATACTATGTTCAACTTCTAAACCCTAGACAGCAGTTTGCCATCATTTCATTCCAGGGTATTTATTGAAATTAGCATGTGGTGGCTGGGGGATTTGCTGGGTTTTGTGCAAGCTTTTTTTTTAAGGGTAGAAGAGAATTGTTTTGAGGTTTCTCTTTTAAACCTCCCTCTGAGGAAATTATCCAGGCCTAAGATGCTGCCAACCATTCTCCCTATAGAGATGGCTCCTGGTGCAGGGTGAGGTAATGAATGACACATGTGAAGAGCACCCGCTTAGCAGATACTGGGCCCACTGACAAGTCAGGCATTTGGTGTAATTAGAAACCAGCTTGCTGAGCTAAATGGATCGTCTGAGTCACCTTTAGACAGCCGAGTGCCAAAGCCCTGTCTGCTGTGTAATTTGCTGGTCAATATTTTCCACAAAAGGTTCCCCCCCAGAGCTGCCTCCAGTGCCTTTGTTCGCTGATTATAAGTGCTTGAGAGGTGCAGTAGCCTGGCAGCTTCTTTGGCATCCAGTGATTTGCTTTGAGACATTTCTAAATCCATAGCAAAGCTCCTGGTTTTCTTTCAAGTTGTCATTCACTGGGGTGATGAGGGGCAGAAACAGAGCTCTAAAGAAAGAAGCTTCTAAAGACCTTTAATGTTGTAAGTAACTGAGATTATATAAAAAGAGAGAGAAGGAGAGAGACCTGGTCTATCAATGGTGCTGGAATAAAGCCAGGTTTAAAGCATAATTTCCCTTTGAATAAAGAAGCTTTTGCCCTCTACACCCTGCACTTCCAGAGCCATTGAATCAACAGTTGCTGTTATAAGGCAGCAGGTTTTTCCTCCATAATCAGTGCAGAGATAGACTTTTATACTTAACATCAGAATAATATCTCACCTGTGTCGTTCTGATGTATTGGTTCAGCTTGCCTGCGAGCTACAGACTGGGAGATGGAGTGGAATAAAAATATAGCTATCGGGTCCTTGGCCATGACAGTTCAGATTCTGTGCAAAAACCAACCTGAAATGGAGGAAGAGCGGTCAGGAGAACAGCAACAGTAAATGAGGGCTCTGCTGGCCTCCATTCTGCTCTTGCACAGAGGAGGAGATGAAATGTCCTTCCCATCCAAATTAACAAAAGAGAGCAATGCTGTGCACAAGTAAAACCAGGGGATAGAGGAGCCTTCAGCAGTTGCAACAGCTGTGTCCATCAGGAGCTGATGTCACCAACAGGTCCTTGTTTGTAATTATATGGGAAAGATGGCTGACTTTGAGTTGGAAAGAAGATAATAAAACTGCCCCAGAGGAAATAAGCAGCTCGGATGTTGTCACTGCGGGCATAAAACCAACTGCATTGTGGGGGTGGCCGTCACTGGAGGAATAGATTGTGTCCGCTGAAGAGCACACTTCTACAGGGATTTTTGCCCCACCTGTGTTCATCAGAACAGCTCTGTTTGCTGTAGAGGCTGCCACTGAAACCTCACACACGTCCCGTGGCTGGCTGCCTTCTTCTATGTGCTTCTTGCAGGGGCAAGATACTATCAATACCTGAGGTCTCCGTTGGTGCTACATGTTTGAACACTGATTTCTTGGGCTGCTATTTCTCTGGACAGTTTGGGCAAAATACTGTACCAGCTGAACTTGGAGAATTGTTTCTGAAGAATTTAGCATCTGAGTGGCTGTTTTTACTGCCAAGACCCACATTCTCAAACCTAAGTCTCTAGATGTGATGTAGTTTTGAGTCCGCCCTATCTGTAGGCATTCACCTCTTCTTGAAAGCTACTAGGGCAGTGCAGGTAGATTTACAGAGTGCAGAACAGAGTGTTTGCTTAATTTCGGTTTCCAGTTGTCTCAGAAACACTGGCTTTGTGAAGAGGAAAATCCTGTAACTTTTGCTCATTTACTGACAAAGGCATTTAGTCTCAAGGACTATTTACACACTGCTTGCACCATGTGCTGAGCAAAACCTGCAAAAGGAGTAATCCAACAGCACACAGACCAGGTAAAAATCTACAGACAAAACAGCTGAGGTAACTGAAACAATCTAGAAATTTATTCTAAACTTTCTCAACTTACAACGTTGTCAGGAAAACCTGAAAGCAATCAAAAAATTCTCGAATATTTGTTTTTTACATGTTGCAAGGGAAAATTCAATGCCTACTTAAAACAACCTTTCACGTTGGAATCTGCCTGTATTTATATTTTAAAGGTTAAAAATGCTTTCCAAAAAGGATTGAATGCTGAATTTCAGACTTTCTTTTTCCTTGTCTGTCATTTTCCCAATGTTTAACTTCAAGAAGAAAACAAAGAAATTGCCTGTTCAGTCACCCATGTAATTGTTCTCTAGCCTTTAAAACTCTGAGTGTTTTCATGGCAAAATCAGAGATGTCTTCTGGACCCTTATGAATTTTGATTTTCATGGCTTGAGTCAAATGAGAGCTGAATGTAAAAGTAATCTGATTCTTCCCATTTTTGAAAAAAAGCCAAGTATTTGCACGTGAAGTAGAGATTCAAAGCTTGCACAGAGAATTTACCCGAACAATTAGAACATTTTTTCCTATAAACTTTGCTGACACATAGCCTGCATAATAAAACATTAGATACAGTGATCCAGAACTTCAGCTAACACAGAACACTGTAGTACAGAGGACATTCACTAAGCTAATTCACTTTGCCCCCTTCTGAAATTTTCTGGCTCATTCTTAGTTCTTGGTCCAAGTAACTTTGTGAATATGTCCCTTAAACATTTCTGAAGTGGGCTAGAAAATTATGGTTTATATATTTGGAACCAGCTTTGCATAGCTAATTTACAGCTTCTGCAAATCAAACAAAGTTCCTCTTTCAGGTTTTCCCAAATCTACTCAAAGAAAGCATTTTCCTTTTATTACATGTTAGTATCAAGGGGACTTAACTGGTATCAACTAGATTTTCATGCTTCAGGAGCTAGATTTTGGCTTTGGGGTGTAATGTAAGGTAATGTTAAGTGATGTTATATATATATATTCTATGTGAAGTGGTGTTATTTTTGCATTAAAACTCTCTGTATTTTTAATTTTTATCATCTTCAAAAGCTACACAAGGATCTTTGATATGAAAGATTTTTCATATTGGGCAATATAAAAATATTTTTCTTCATCAACCACACACAAAGATTTCACTTGGTGACTGAAGAAAAGCTCTCCAAAGTATCCCTCTATATAAACTGATTCTCTCTATATAAACTGATATATCCCTCTATATAAACCAGGCAACTTACATTTCCTTTCTTGTAATTTTTTACTTTGGATTAACCATAGCAGTTATTTTTCTGATATGTCCAGCCAATTGTAATCACCACAGTCTTGTTAGGTTATTTCCTTGAGAAAATGACTGCTCCCTTTTTTTTCCCTGTAGAATTCTTAGAATGAAAACATCATTTTACTGTCAGTAATGTGATGTGTTTCAGGGGAAGAAACTAATGACAGGTCATGACTTTTTTGAAGAAGGAAAAACAAGCCTTCTCCGAAGTATAAAAAGGCAGGTTGATTGCCTGTTCAGTGTCTGGGGATATTTTCTAAAGTCAAAGGATACACAGTATGATTGTCATATTCTTGCAGTCATGGAAACATAGAGTGTCTCAAAAACAGTGACCTTTGGCTCTCCAGCTCCCTCTGAAACAACCTATAAAAGGGAGCCAAACTGAAGTAAATCAGTGCAGAATTCTCCATGCCTGATCACTCTCTCTAGCACTTTAAAGTTGGCTGTTCTACATTTCAACGATCAAACCTTTCAGACACCACGTTGTATTTTCTTGGCCTACTGCTAACCCTGCTCTCCAAGCAAAGCTTTTGCTGCAGCTCCTCTCCTCCATACACACTCAAACCAAGATCAGGTGGGTGCTAATGTTGCATGTCCAACACATGCTGCATGATTTGCCATCAGAATCCATGTATACTTTCAAAAATGCTACAGCACCTGCAAGGGAAAATAACTGCACAAGGAAATGACGGGGAATTGTTCTTATAAAAGGCGTCGTACAGAGCTATCCTTGATAAACAGATTTTGATCCAGGAGCTGATTATAGCTCTTACGAAAGAGCTGCTGCATTTCATGAGTCTTTCTGTTGTTCTTGGTCCATTCTCAGAGGATTTGAATGACATTTATGTTTAATTGTTGAATGCTATAATTTGATGAGAACATTAACCAGTTCCTACATACTGAAGGAAATAATGGCTGTTACCACAAAAAGAGGGGGAAAACACATAACTCAGATGCCTCTGTTTCACAGCCTCACCGGCAGGGTAAAGGGTGAAATCTGATCCTAACTAAGGCGGTGGAGGCAGCTCTCTGTCAGCACGAGGTGGTGTTGCCTTCCATCATATCCAGCTTGGTGCCATCTACATGGCTGCTGGCCAAGATCCCAAGAAGGCTGGAGAAAGCCCTTGCATTTTGAATTCTCACCTGCCTTTCCCAAGGGAGTCACAGCCACTCCCGCTTGTTACCGCAGCCCTGGTGCCAGGGTCTGCAGGACTCTCGTGGTGAGCAGCCTGCAGCTTGCAGGAAACTGCATCTCTTCTTAAAGGATCTGCAGAACTGAATCCAGAGCTAAAAGCACCACCCCTGTTGGCATTGTGCTGAGCGTAGCAATTCCTTTCTCACACAACAGCGCAGTGGGATGGGAACACCACTGACAGCTGTTCTCAAACTTGTTCATGCTGCTCAGTTTTCCCAGTTTTTCCACTGTGTGATACAAAGACATGTGGTGTTCCCTTCTGCCCAAGTTAATTTTTCTGTTTCTTTTTTTTTTCCTTATTTCTAGAAGTTCTGATCCCTAAAACCTAATGTCACGTAGCAGGAAATTCTTCATGCCACTTATTCATTAACTGCTCTTGTTTAATGTGTATTTGGGCTTGGCTATTCTGTTTTCAGCTGTTGCTAATTTTTTTTACTGGGGGAGTGATCTACATTTTTCATGTGGAAAAAACTGTTTGTCAGTGTGGTAAAAATACTTTTAAAACCCCCACATGAATAAAGCTCTGTGAGACCAAGGAAGAATTGTCATGTGTCACCATAAATTGGTAAACTCTAGCTCCTGATCTAATGTCTGATTGCTCCATTATCTTAATACCCAGCAGCAAATAAAATTCAAAGGAGCAGAAGATTCAGCTCTGATGTTTTTCTGAACCTCTCAGACTATGCAATTTTCTTACACTCTATCTTTCCACCTATATGAGGTTCAGACCTCAGTTGATCCTAATCTGTTAATTATGCCAGATTATGTGGTGGTTGAGTAATATGTAATAGAAAAGCAAAATATTTCAGCTTGCTACCTTTGATCTGAACTCAAGTATCTAGAGGGCATGAATTAGGCTGGAGCTGGTCACCTGTTTCCTGAGTTATTCTTTTCCTGATTTCACTACATATAAGGCATAATTCTACATCCAGGGCTTTTTGGCAAGAGCAGCCTTGAGAGAAAGAAAACACCCTTCTCTCTAAAAAGCTTTTTTGGTTTTTTGTACAGACTTCATTTCTTCTGAACGATTCCTTTGAAGTCGCTTCTGAGGAGGAAAATCCTGTGCATATTCTTACAACTTTTCCAAGATTAATTTCTTCACACTGGTCAGACTGATTGAGAAGAAGTCTTGTCCAAAGCTGAGCATTCCCTTTCCCACACTTAGAGCAGGGAGATGCACTGAACTGCCAAACTTGCTTTGTTTCGGGTAATGCTGTGAATATGAAACTTCAATTACTCTTTCTGAACCAGAAATCATAGAATTGGTTGGGTTGGAAGGGACCTTAAATCTCGTCCAGTCCAACAGCCTGCCATGGGGAGGGACACCTTCCACTAGACCAGGTTGCTCCAAGCCCCATCCAACCTGGCCTTGAACACTTCCACGGATGGCGCAGCCACAGTTACTCTGGGCAACCTGTGCCAAGACCCCACCACCCCCACAGTAAAGAATTTTTTCCTAATATCCCATCCAAATCTACCCTCTTTCAGTTTAAAGCCATTCCCCCTTGTCCTATCACTACACGCCCTTGAATTACTGGCAAAGTAAACAGTCTGTTGGGGGTTTTCTTGAGACTAACCAATTGTGAGTAACCTAGGATCATTGAAATGGGAAACTGGAGGGTTTCTGTCATCCTGGGTAACATGGAGCAGTTATTTCTGAGGTGGAACTTGAGGCTCAAAACCATCTTTAATTTAACTGCAAAGTCTTACCCGACATTCAAACAATTATCTAGCTGCACCAAACACAAAGCACTCAGACGCACATAGGGCAAAATGTCATGACATGGGTGTCCCAGATGCCCTTTGGATATGCCCCATGCTCTAGCTGCCCATCAAGCTGAAGGTTGGCCTGGGTGATTTACTCAAAACAGAGATAACAAAAGGATTTCAGCTCAGTTTATTGCAATGTCGCTCAGCCCCAGTGCACCTTGTTTGAACAAGTGTTGCTGCCCAAAGAATTTTTAATAAGGTGCATAATAAAGTTTAATAGGCTGTAGCAAGCAGACATGTTTGAACATGTTTGCAGTATGTCTAAATGAAGTGTTTATATTTCTGTGTGTCCAATATTGCTATTCCAAGTTAAATTCTATAAAAAAAAAATAGGGTAAAAATTTTACCAAAAATACATGTCTAATATTATTCTTCTCTCTAGAGAAATTACTTTGAAGTTATGTTTCTTGTTATGACATCAGCTTTATATTGTGCATCACAGTTTTCTGTGCCTGTTCAAGAAATGTCTAATTCTCAGGCATTTCTACAGAAGTTATGTGGATTTCTTCCTTGGTTTTAGCAGGATTTCTGGTAATTTGTCCTTCCTACTATATTCAACATAAGGAATAACATCCGCTTCAAAAATATAGGAGTGGTTCCAAATCCAGAGAGAATCATGGTATTTTTTCTAAAATTTAAGTATTTTCTAGGTCAAAGCTAATTGTGAAATTTATATATAAGAGTAAAGATGTCCCAAATTTCCAGTGATTTTGTTTCTGCTTTTATTTCCATTCCCTTCATTTTGTATGACGGTCTCTTTGGGGCATTCTTGGGGTTTTTTTTCAGTATCTTGTTATACAAATTCTTGGCAGTACGCAAAATAACAATAATTACTGTAAGTGAACCTTTTTTGCAAAACATCACCAGCCTCCATAGAAAAAACCTGGGCTCATATTTAGAAGTGAATAGTTTAGCTTGGATAACAACATGGGTCTTCACCTTCCAACATGCATTCCAAACAGAGAATTTCTCTTAGCCATTTCTATAAGAGGGACCTTATCAATGCACACAGATCTTAAGGGCAGTTGTCAAGAGGTCAGGGCTAGACCCTTCTGAGTGAATCCCAGTGACAGGACAAGGAAGGGGCACAAGTGAAACACAGGAATTTCTATCTGAATATGAGGAAAAACTTCTTTCCTGTGAGGGTGACTGAGCTCTGGAAAGGGTGACTGAGCACTGAACACTCTCTGCCCAGAGAGACTCTGGAGTCTCCATCTCTGGAAATATTCAAAACCCACTTGGACATGATCCTGTGCAACCTGCTGTGGGTGAACATGCTTTAGCAGGGAGTTGGAGTAGATGATCTCCAGAGGTTCCTTCCAACCCAAATGGTTCTGTGATCCTGTGAATAATATTGGCAGAAGCCAAAGATTTCATTTTGTGGTCTGATACGTCTTTCTGCCTCCAGCTCCTCCCAGCTGTTGCTGTGTCTGGCTCAGCCCATCTGGCAGGGACCTGCAGCAGCAGCATCCTAAAGGACTCATGTGGGTTTGCTTCACTGGTGGCCTTGCATGACTACCAAAGGAGACATCCCTGACACCCTGACCTTGTGATGGATGTTATATGAATGATGTTCAACCCTAGAAAATCTTAGAAAAAACAAGTCCATGACTGTCCTTATCCAGCTGAAAAATAGAGGGATTTTCCAGCTTTGAGTACAGACTGGTGGATAACCCAAAAATCTTTGGCCAAGCTAAGGGAAATCAAAGCTTATCTCATCTGTAGCATGGGCCTGTCCAGCTCAGTGAAAGCTTATATTTAATGCCAAATAACAGGTAACAATCTATTCTGCTGAAGTTTTGATAGTACATTTGAAGACCTATTATCTAGAAGATTCTGATTTAAAACCACTTCAAACTGTTGGCAAAAACCTTTCATTATTGATATCAAACATATTTTTATTTTCTGATTTACTGCATGTTTTATTCCTGACGCAGCTTAAAAGCCCAACTAAACAGACACACTGAAAAACAAATGTTGCTGAAATGATTAAGCAGCCCACAGATGGCTTATATGTTCCTGTGTCAATGAGACAGCTTTATAAATGAAGCATGTGTGATAACCATTTATGTTTTATTAAAAAAAATGCTGAGTATTTTTTAAAGCAAACATATTTCAAAGAAAAACATCAACCAACTTGATGAAGAGATTTAACAGTCAAAAAAGCTGTCTAGCCCAGATGCTTGGTAGCAGCTGTAACCTTGTGAAAATTGACCTATAACATAGCCACAGGGTTCTTGATTCTGAGAAGAATCTTCTCTTTAAGAAAATTGATTTGCTTTACAAACCTTGACCCCTCACTATTTTTCATCCTCCATCAACCCCTGGGGCCCACTGACCTCACTGCAAGAAGTCATACGCATGAGACACCCCCCTTCAAATGAGTGGAAAGATTTCCATGTAGGGTTTGTTGGGCCAAGGTTCATAGCAACAAATCTTTCCTTGTTCTGCTGCAAGATTAAGTCAAGATGACTGACATAATTGGCCAAACAGTTTTCTAACTGGCTTTTTACTTTTGAGATGACCTCTGTTTCTCCCATTCGTCTGCTGATTACAGGTCAATAATACTGTCAAGGAGAGATAAAATAATTTTGTCACTTAGAAATATTGTAATGGGATAAAACCCCTGGCTTGTCATATCACTAAATTTGAAAAGATAATTGAGCTGTCAATTTAAATATCAAGTGAATGCCTCCATGCAAGCAGTGTTAATAAAAGCCAGGAGGAAGGTAGAGATGAGCTCAGCTGGCAGGTGAGGGGGGGTGAGTTTTGGTGTCTGAGAGACAAGTAACTCTGAACTTACTCTGAATTAATTTGAGCTTCCTGTGTCTACAAGAGTACACTGGGTGCATTTGTTTTATGAATATTCTTTCATGGAATCCTTGAACCAGCCACAGGTGGGAGATGATCTTTATTGTGAATGTCATTTCAGCCTGTCAGCTTCTCCACCTAACAGGGAGATATGAAAAATCAGTTTATTGCCCCCCCCTTTTTACCTCTTTCTAGTGAATGTTCCTCTCAAAGGTCACTTGCTTGTCTGGTTGTCATCAAGACAGTTGCCAACTTTCATTCCTTGCTACCTACCAAAACATTCATATAAGCCAAAATTTGCTCCCATGCCTACAGCAGTAATTACTATTAATGCACTAAAGTGATTGAATCATTGAAGGCCTGAGGGAAAACGTTAGCACAGTGTTTCAGTTACTGTTTGCTTTATGGGCTCTGCTGACTGTACTTGCCAGACTTTTGCATTTATTAACAGAGTTCTGTGATGTTCTGGCCCCTTCTTTCTGCTTTTGAATCACCCTCAGTTCCTTCTGGCACATCCTGCGTGTCCTGAGTGCTGCACAAGAAGCAACAAACTTGACCGAGGACATCAAATTGCACAGAGATCACACAGGGACTGCTCAGCTCTTTGGATTCAAATGTCCAGTCTCAACTGGGAAGATGCACTGTCAGCATCAACCACAATTAACACTATCCAAAAATAGGATTGGTGGAGTGAGAACCAGGCTAGTATATTTAAAGATTTTTGTGGCTGGCTCCAAAAGTTTCATAGAAAATGAGAATTCAGGGTTGGCCACAGAGGTGGTAACATGGACTGGGAAAGAGAAGCCAGTGTTTTTGCCTGTGTGCAGCACTGGGTGAAGAAGAACAAATTTATATCGTAGGGCAGCCAACATTTATAAAGCCAGCAACCATGCTGTGGCTCCTATGGATGAGTTATAGCCCATCTGAAGAACAACATCATCGTGTAGAGGCATGAATGAAAAGGCTTTTTTGGGGGGGGAAAGAGAAAAAGTGTACATGGGGGTTTACAATCCTGAAAGAGAAAATGAATTCTGCAGCATTTTTTTGGGGTTGATACCATAGATATGAGTAAACCCCGTTAATTTCCATGGCACAAGATAACTGCAGCCCAGAAGTATACCTGATCAGTCCTTAATCAAAAGCAAGTTCCCAGGAGACTTGACATTTGTGAAAATAATCCAACTGGACATTTTAGCTATAAATGTATCTTCTTCACTTTCTTGTTCAGCTTTCAGTTTGGGGGCAGGTTTTGATCAGTGGTTTTACAGCTCTTTGGGACATAGCAGCTTTTGTATCAGCTCATGGATTTTGTCACACAAAGTTTTCTTTGTACATTGGAAGCCTGGAGAATTGGCTCCATGCAAGCCTGTAGAGTTCATAAAACCTGCAAGCACTAACCTCTCTTGGCTTCTCCTGCAAAAATAAGTGTGAACTTGGAAACCTATGATTCTGGCTTGAAGCAGAACCCACAGATATATAAAATTGGTCTGAAACAGGACTGCCTCATCAGTGTTCATACAACTTAAATACCAAGCATTCAGAAGTCTTAAATCAGCTTCCAAAACCTTGAAATTATTGGTAGTCATGTTCTCCTAAATAAGAAAATAATCAATTTTGGGTTTCCATGATTACTTTCTGTTTCTGGGCCATTTATGACAACACTTTCAAATTCTTCTCTTTTTTGAAGACATCTAGAAACATTTTAAAATAACAGCTGAGTATCTTACAATCAGGTGACTCAGCTGAAGTTTTTGAAAACCGTGGCATGCCGAGCCTTGTCACTCATTCAGGCTCACTTACAAAAGGTACTCAGTGTGCAGGACAGAGAAAAAGCAGATCCTGACCTGCTCACTGATGTAAACAAGTGCCTCTTCCTCTCCAGAAGTAAGAGCTAGTTGAAAAAGGACAACAAGGAACCCTGGTGTACTGAGCAGCTTTTGACCCTGAAATGGTTATTGTCATAATGTGTGAAACAGGTTTAACACGCAGCCAACACAAGTGGAAGTTTGGCCCCGGTAGAGATGGTTTCAAACTCTTGGGCTCCATCTCATTGTTTCTCTGATATCACAGTTGTCTTACCTTAGAAAAGAAGGGTTTTACCAAGCAAGCCTCAGAGAAAATTAATGAAATCTAGATGAGGTCACCCCCTTTTTTTCCATCAAGCCCACTTGCATCTTAAAGCTGCACAGTGAAGGAATTAAAAGTAGAGGAGTTGTAGCTCCTTAAATGAAGATTATTTTATTAAATACAGCAGGAATAAGCATTAATAAGGTATTAGCTTGCTCTGAAAGAGCCATGGAAACCAGCAACCCCTAAATAATTAGCTTGGTTCTAATATTGATGTATTTTGTAGCTGCAGATAAATGATTTACCTTCTACACCTTAATTTTTTACTCTCTATTACAAATATTGCATATTCAGTACTGCAATGATGGAGTTGCATTTTATTGCCTGCTGGAAGACAACAGGTCACAGTGTCTTGGAAAAAGGGAAATAATGGTCTAGGAAATAATGGAAAAGATTATTCTTCTAGTATCAATTGCCTTTCTTGTGTGGGAAGCTCCTCTGTCACCCCTTCTTCTCAATGTTATTCATTTTCCATGTAAGATCATAAGCTAGTCACACTGAGGCTGGATTCTCTTCACTTATCTTTAACCAAAAAAATGAACCCTGTGTATAGCATCTCTTTAATCAAAAGAGACTACAGCAGACTACTGCCTGTTTTAAACAATCTCTGGGTGAACTGCATCTACATGTCTCCATTGGAACAGAGATTTGTATTCTAGATGGCCAAACATGAGTTCCCATTCTGAGATCCTATTTTGGAGTTTTCTCAAAGTCTCCAAGCAATGAGCAGAGTATGATGCTTTCTTGAGGATGCTAGTCTATGATCAGGGGTGCCTGGATTCTTTTTTTGGATAAAATAGCATTAACTCCTCCTCCCAAAAAGTCATTCAAAGCTCCCCCTGATTTGCATCAGTGCAGAGAGTGTGCTTAGTTTTCACGTCAAGAATTGTTCCCATGCCCACACACACACAGAAACCATATTAAAAATGGACATTGGATATAAAAATAGCCACATTTGCTATTCTAGTGGTCAAAATAAAGGAGGACCCGGGGTACAGGGGGAGGCTGGAGAAGCTGGTAGGGACTGACGACTATATACCTCCAAGTCAGCAATTAGCGCACACACAGCAAGGCTGGGAGACAGTAAAAACTCCCACCATCTGACAGCTGCTTGGCAGCTTTTGAGAACTGAGTCATCACACCCTGACCCAATTTCTAGCAGACAGGTGTCCCAGCCACAGAAACCACCATCACAGGCGTTGCTGTTTTGTGTAAGTTCAGCGGAGAGACCACTAAGGTATTTGTTAGCAATCAAAAAGGTCATGGGGCTTAATTTTTCTACCAAGAACTCCTCTTGGCTAGTTTTATCTATGATTTGCTGTGGTCTGAAGATTTATGTGTTTTTCCTGGCATTAAACCTGTCTAGCTACGTCTTCATTTGATAAATGATTTTCACTGAATCTTTGGTGTGAATGTTCTAGCACGAAAACTCAGACCTAGAGACAGAGCCCTCAAGTTTCAAAATATAATCCTTTCTATGGACTGCTAGAAAGACAAGGTTGCTAACAACTCCAGCACCTGATGTTAGCCAGTGTGGGTGATACAGTCTGAAATTAACAATTCCCCATGGTAACATCTGTATATTTGCCTGGGTATTGGGAATTAAATGATGTTTACTCCTAACTCAACTGAAAATTTTGGTTAATGATAAGTGGTTATCATCACATATTTCTCTTCTTTTAGATGATCCAGCTTCAACTGCTGTGCAGGTCAGCACAGTCCCATTGAAGTCAGCATCCCCAGTGTGCGGCCGCAAGTGTGACCCGGGGTGTTAATACCTCGTAGGAATCCAGGTATTAAACGGATGCCTGAAATGCCCAGGTCTTCCCACGCGATCTGCGCATAAAACACCTTCTCAACGACAGGCTTTTGAATAAAGCCACTGTTGACACAAATAATCCCACATTTCTGATTTGCATAACCTCTGGAAAGCTGGATAGCATAGGAAATAAGCAATAATAGCAGTGTAAATGGCTGTAAGTGAAAGCATATAAGTTACAATGCACCAGTTCAGTCTATGAGGCCCAGTTTATGCTGGCGGCAAAAATAAGAGGAGACATTATGTCTTCATAAAAGCTTGACCTCAAGTGCTTCAGAAAACAGAAGAGACTACATTCAAGGCAAAGCAGACTTTCTGTGCACAGTTATTCTTTAAAGGGCTTTGCAAGGGTTCACATACACACACCCTTTGCTCATGGAAATAGGAGAGGAAAGGAGCACCTAACAAATGAATGTTGTGTAGCTCAGCAGCCCCAGCTGGCCCAGTTCCCAATATATTTTGCTTGATAAACAGCTAATCCCTGAGTATAGTGTAGCTTGCATTCCTCCAAACTTATCATTAATCACGGAAAAACCCAAGTTGTCCTTGCACTGTGTGAGTGCCTATGAACAGCTCCTTTGATAAGAGTGTTTTTACATGCCTGGAGGGATTTAACTTTTTGGACCTCTGTCCTGTAAGTCGTAGGCAGACCTTCCTTTGCATGTGAGTCTGCTTTCATTGCTGGTTTCAAGCCACAGGGAATTAGCAGGGATGTTTGAAATGAGAAGTTGTACCATGCTTATTCTCCCCCATTGTATTTGTGCTGTTCCACAGCACATGTGGCATGGCATAGCCTTATAATTATGCACTGTCAGCAGACAGAGAGAAGACAGGGGGACAGAATAAGAAGGGAATTTCTAAGAGGAAAAAGGGCAAGCTTTTAAAGGGCGAAATATTTAGTCACACGATTTTGTTTCTTTTTAATATGGAAGATTAAGAGAGCAAAGAAATAAATTATTTGCCTTCTTACCTTATAGCAGACCCAGAAATAGGAAGAACAGACAACTGTAGGTCTTTTCCACAAGTAAGAAATAAATAAATTGCCTTTACAATAGGTGGATATTGGACATAGACACAAATTATATTGTGAGTTTTTTCATAATGCCAGTAGTTAAGAGCATCTATTTCCATTGTGTATCAGACACTTTCCATAGCCTGAACTGTGAGCCAGGCTTATTTCAGACACCTGGTCTGGCCTTGCACATGAGAAAGACAAAATCCTGACTATATGATGACTGAAAGCCCTGTAGCTTTCAGTCGACATAATATCTCATGTCTTTTATAAAAGAGTCAGTCCTCATTGGGAATGGGCGAATCTTCACACCCTCCACTATGCTTCTTATTAAAAAAAAAAAAAAAAGGTGTGAAACTCATTCCTGTTTTGGATTGTTCTAATCTGGACTTCAATTTATGATACCTATCCACTATTGAGATAAAACAGTTCTACAACAAATAATGTTTTTACTTTCTGTATCTATACTCTTTAACTTCCTTAACATTCAGTGTTGTTGTTCAGGGGAAATTTAAACTATACAACTTCAATAGGCATTTATAGACGTGAAGAAAGGATTCTAAGATGATACTCAAAATTAAATATGGGCAGACTTTATTTTAAAGATAAACTATCAGTGTGAGAAATTAGGCTTGCTCATCACCAAACCTTTACTTACATTGATGAACTTTTTGACAGGGAAGTTCAGCAAGGTGGCCTCTCAGAAAAAGAGACTCCTGTCACGTCCCCAGTGAGCAGCCCCTCTTCGTGTCCTTGCACAGACACAGACACGTGCCCCTGCATGGGACACTCACTTCATGAGCCACAGAGACAAGAGAAAACAGCTGCAGCTCCCCAGCTCCATTCCCACAGCAAGCAAGGAACAGGACGAGAGCCCTATCAAGTGCAGGGCTGCTGTGACTTTCTCTCTCCTTGGACACTGTGTGAAGCAAATGTGACACCAGAATTCCCAGAGGTCCAAGAGCTGGAGCAGCTGCTGAGCAGTGTGAATACAAGGTAGCCTCTTCACACAGTCATTCTTCAAAGGCACCAGAGATTTGGCTGCAAATAGGCAGTTTAAAGAAGAAATGGGGTCTGCTGGTTTTCATCTTTTAGAATAAAAGCAGAGGTAAAAAAAAGTAAGGGAATGAACAGTAAGCAGGGAAAAGTTACAGGGTAAAGGCAACATTCTGTATTTCTCCATTGTTCATTTCCACATATAAATATTTCAGGATTTGTTTCTTGGTGAATTTTTGCAAGGAAATGAACACTGGCTTGATGTTTACTATATTTGTACATACCATCTGGTTAGTTTTACTTCCTTTTGAACTATTTTTAATATATTTTGATTTAATTTCATTTGAGGGTAGGACACGTAGGGTATTTGGTCAGATGGTATGTGGACAGGCCTGAATAAAACTGTCTAATAAAACTAATAAAAAGGAACACTAAAAGCAAAACAGATTTGCAGTGCTTAATTCTGTGTACTGATTGTAATGGTTTTAGTCATTATGAGAGCAAAATTCCCAGTTATATAGAGAAGAAGGTCTCCCAAAGTTCTGGTGGCAGATCCAGGGTGGCGGCTCTGAGAACAGTATTAGGGGGGTGAGGCACTGGAACAGATTTCCCAAAGAAGTTGTGGATGCCCCATCCCTGGAAATGTTCAAGGCCAGGTTGGATGGGGCTCTGAGCCACCCGGTCTAGTGGAAGGTGTCCCTGCCCATGGCAAGGGGTTGGAATGAGATGATCTTTAAGGTACCTTTCAACCCAACCAATTCTATGATTCTGTGATTCTGTGATCAGGGAATGCAGAGCTGCGCTCTCCTTTGCTGCACTACACAGTAACTTAATTACTCCTTGTAATATCAGTTTAACTCACAGAGCCATGCCTTTTGCCACAAGAGACACATGACTGGCATAAGAGAAGTAATTTGGAAAAGGATTCTCAACCAGGATGAAAGGACACTTTGTGCAAAATAACAAGTATATGTGGGCTAATCCCTGCTCTCAGTTTCTTCATTTTTGGGCAGTATTTTCCAGCCTTTTAGAATGGAGCTGACCAGAATATATGTTAGTTTCTGGGTATCTTGGAAGAAAATAAAGGCGATCTCAGAAGTATCCATTTCCTCTGGATTAATTCCTGGAGCCGGGTAGACTCCTGTCAGCCAGTTCCAGGCTGGAATTGCCATTCAACTTTCTTTCTAGATTTAGGAAGTGTCAGAATTTGGGAGCTGGAGAAAACCAAGTCTTTGATTTGATGTCCAACAGGACAGCCAAGAAAGTAAATGAACTTGTTTGGCACCAGATATTTCATAGCCTGCTGAGGATGGTTCTCGGTTTGTTTGTTCTACTGATATGTCTAGGAAATGAAAACAAATCCCCACTGCTCACAACCCCCAGACTCCTGTGACAGACCAAGAATGACAAATCAGAGCATGGAAAAGGAACTGGCAAATACACATTCAGTGTCAGCCTCAAATTTGCTGCCAGTGAGCAACTGTCAAAAAGTCATTATAAAATACCAAAACTCTTTACCTCAGGGTTCCTTGGGAGAGAGAAATTTCCAGCAGTAGAGAGAGGTCCTTGGGGAGGTAAAGGCCCCAAGATTAGAGTCTGTTGACATACCCCTCTTTCCAAAGATATAAAAAATCTTTGGATGTAGATTTATTGGGGTGAGTAAAAGCACTTTTATCAATTCTTTCTTAAAGTGCTTTTTCCCCACATATGCCAACAGGTATATGTCCAATTTTACATGTTTATTTCCTATGTGTGTACACCCATGTTTGCACATGCACATGCAGTACTTTAGTTTACAGATGTTGTACCTGTGTGCATGTGAACACCTTCAGCATGGCTTTTTTTCTAAATAAAATCCATTACAAAGATGGCAGCAGAAATAGGCCTCGTATAAGCAAAATTAAATTAATGCAAGTGAACTAATTAGAAGACTAAAACCAAACAAGACAATTCTGACTAGAGCATAAATCCAGACTGTAGTTATATTGGTGTGGGTGCTAAATTAGTCCCCATATTTCTGAACAGAAGCAGAAGGAAAACTAATCAAAGGGAATAGCTAAGAAATGACTACTTTAAAATTAATTTAATTTCAGCATCAGGTAAAAAAATGTTTAAGTTAGCAGAATATATAGAAGTTTGTCAGCATTTCGCTTGCAAAGACCATAGATAATAAATATATTAAAATCAGTCCCACAGTGTATCACCTAATGGATACTCATAATCTGAGTGCTCTGGTAAATTCTGAAGTTTCCAGTCTGTGCTCAATATTCAAACTGCCTACTGTGCACACAGTACATATGGAACTGTGGGACTCATCGCACAGGGTGTAGCAGAAACCAAAAAAATCTCCAAAAAAGGATTATACAGCCATATAAACTCAATGGACTGGAGAGTCCCCAGCTGAGGTGCCCAAAACTGTCACTGACATAAAATTGCTGTCCTAGCAGGATGTTAGTGGACACTCAGAGTTCAGGTGCTTTTAGATATAGCCCTTTCTGAGTGTATTCCAGACAGCTTTTGCATTAGCATCTTTTTTCTTTCACTGCTAAATCAAATGGTTCTTTGTAGCATGTTTTACCTCTGGCCCCTCACAGTTGTTGGATACCGTAATGTCCCATATTTACATCTCGTGTCCTACATGTGTCTAAACTCATGGTCTATTTTTCATAAATAAGTGGTTGTGATTTGAAGCAAAGAAAAAAAAAAAAGGCGTCTAAGTTCTAAATGTAGGCTTCTAAACCTGAATGTTGGCACCCAAATAACTGGCCAGCTTTCCAAAAGCCAAGCCCCTGGAAATTTCCAGTAATCACAGTTGCCATACCAACGGCTGTCAGCACTCTTGCAAAAGCAGGTCATGTATTCAGGTGCCAAAATGTAGCTAGAGGGGTCTAATTTCAAGCTTTTTTTTTTTTTTTTTTAGATCTGGCCAAGAGCACTGATGATAATTGAGAACAGTTTCACCTCCGCTGCCACTCTCCAGCTTCTCCAACTGGAGTCACAAGATTTGCCATGGTCTTGCAAAAGTGAAGATGTTTGGGGAGCTGAGGTATGAGGTATTAGCAGTTATTCCCAGTTTCACCCTGGGGTACAGGCTTTGAGCTAACACAGAGATATCCCACAACCTGATCTCAGGGCAAACAGCCAAACAAGTGTGGGGTTTGCTGTAGGCTCATTTCCCTGGGCTGGAAGCAGGCTATGGCTCAAATCCATGGACACAGGGGATGTTTGGTTTGTTGCATTGCTGCACGAAGTTCCATGGACCTGCCATGCAAGCAGGCATGTGGCCAGGTGCTCACCCCCACCTCCATCCAGTGCTGGCCACTCCCCCCTTGGAATCCTTCCCTTGGAATCCTGCACTGCCCTGCTGCCAGCTTGCAGTCCCCCTTGCTGGGCATGAGCCAAGGCATTTTTGAAGGGAGGACAAGTGTGTCCTGCTTGGTCCCCAACTCCTGGGAGCTTTGAGCACAACTCTGTGATGCCTCTGCCTCCAAATACCTGCCTGACCTCAGGCAAGTCACTTAACCTCTCTGTCTTGAGGCAAAATAAAGATAACACCACTTCCTCCTCCCTGCATTTTGTGTGTCTTCTTCAGCTCAGGTGTAAGCTCCTAAGGGCAAGGTTTGTCTTCTCAGTGTGTTCTATGCCTATCAAAACAGAGCCTTGATCTCAGCTGGGGCCTGGAGGCACGGCTGCTGTGCTGTTATTATCATTAATAATAATAATAACGAATGCAATCAGATCAAAGACACTGCCTGTATGAGTCATTTTTGGGGTAAAGTTAGTCATTCCAGAGAGCAATAGGTATATGTAAACTTTAGGTTCTGCCAAGGTTTCTCCTTTTTCCCACCATTTAAAAATTCACCCTTGGGAGTCTGGGTGAGCAACACGATCTGGAAGGGCCTGGCCCTGCCAGTGTTTCCCTGTGGATGGGCACTTGTGCTCACATGCCTGACACCGAAAATATTAATGGGGTAACTTTGCTCTATACAGCTCAGCTGCATAAATACCCTCTGTGGGTTTTCTGGATCAGAGGTGAAACTCCCTTCCATATTGAGCCTTCTCTGAATGGAATTCAATCTCTGTCATTGCCCTCAGTTGAACGTGCACTACATGCCAAAAACATTTTTTTTCTTGTTAAATGTTGCAGATTTTAGTTGTTTCGGGTTGTTTTTTTCCCGGGTTTTTTTTTAAATCAGTTGAATGAGTCACAACAAAGGTGTCTTGAAAGGGAAAAAAGGAATTACAATAATTAATTGCATAGTAAAAACTTTAAAATGAGATTTTTCACCTGAAAGAAAAGACCCATAGCCAACTGGATTACACAGGTGTAAAATAAGACACAAGAGGGAGCTCACATAATAAATAATAGTGATAAACAACATTTTGAAAACAGTTCAAACCTGTGGAGGAAAGGAAATTAATAAACATTACTATTCCTATTTGCGGTTGGGGTTCTCATGGCTAGTGTTATTGTTACAGGCTATGGGAACATGCTTACAGACAAGGATCTCAGTACACCAGGCTTTGCCATGGAAAAAAAAAAGGCACAACGCAGTCACAAGAGCTTCTTGGTGGCATGGAAGGAGAGGACTGAGCCAGGAGACTACAGGAGACACTGTTCTAGCAGTGTTCAGGCAGAAAGTGACCTGAGTTTAGAGCTCCTCCAGGAGTTATTGTCAAATATTCAATGTGCATTGCCATTTAAAAATGCATTTAAATATCTATGTGCATTTATGTTTCTGGAGAATGATGGCTCATATTCAAGAGACAACCATATATACAGAAAACCAGAGGACTTGAAACTGAGTCTGCAACCCAACTGTTGATTTTTGTGTGTGGAATCACAAGGAGTTTAATTTCTGTGCCTGCAAGTTTAGTTCACTCCAGCAACCACATTTCTCAGAACTTAGAGAAACCGTGCTCTTTTGACAAACACATTTGGAAAACGTCTTCCTTTTTAAGTGTTAATGTGATCAGTCAAAACCTTTCAATTCCTATGATTCTTTGTGAAAATAAGGCAATATCGGTCAGTAACTACAGTGGGCTTAATCTGTTGGCAGAGACCCACCCTCGCTGCAGCTGGACGCAGGTTTCACAGTGCTGGACCAGGGGTCTTTCATCTTTCTGAGGCTGCAGCTGCATGTACTGACACACACATGTCTCAGCTCCTCTACAAAACCTGACAGAAAAATAAAAACAGAGGGCTGCCCTCTAAAGCAAGGCCCACACATAACGACAGCTCTGGGCATTCATCCGAGTTACCACCTGAAAGGATATTAGGGGGTCGTCAGTGGACCACCATTTCAGGAAGGACCCACACACAGAACTACTAATGCATATTACTCTCCGACATCCATCACCTCCAACAAGAAAACATATATTGGACATAGTTGTCACTGGGCTTGGAAGAGCCCTAATCCATGTGCAGGTGTTGGTGGCCATCATAGGTACCTCAGACACGTCCCTCCGGAAGTGCCAGGGACAGAGACGAGATGGGTGGTTCTTTAGAATCTATTAGCAGACATCCACAATTAAGGTAACTGCAGGGAGTGTGTACCTGCTTTCATAAGCCAGGCTGTCTCTGGTGAGCAGCAGCCTCAGAGAGCTGCTGAGTGCCCTTCAGCCAAGGCCACTGTGACTTCCTGCGCTGTGACATCTGTGTCTGTGGTATGAATGTATCCACCCACATCAGCAGTGGCTCCGTTTCGTCCCTCTGCTCCTGTAGTGCAAATGGGCTTTTCCAATCAATAGTGCCACTCATGGGAAGTTCAGAAATATGTTCAGTCCTGACAGATGTTTGTCAAATAGCCCATTGAGCAGCTCAGGACCAACTGGTGCCACTCATGAGACTGTATCAGCCGTAGGACCATGGGCTGTTATTCACTTTGCAGTGTGGAGTCCCTCAAAGACCATCCACATACTGGCATCAGGAACTCCACAGACTGGAGGGAACCTAAGGAGAATGTGCAGGATCTGACAATGGAGTGTCTCCCTTAATCTGTGGCTTGCTGGAAGGGACATGGTCACCATAAGCATCCTAATGCTACATAGACTTGTCAAGCACACAATGAAAGGCCATAAGAACTTCAGCAACTGAAATAATCAGAGATATCTCAACCCCGAGATCCTTCTTCATTATAAGATTCCAACATACAAAGTTTAGTCTCAGTAAACTGACTTAGTGCTGGATACCCCGGACCTCAACACTGATTTACTCTTCCCACTCCTTTGAGAAAAGTTGACGAATTCTTCAGCAGAGAGAGTATTTTGTAGCCAGATTGCACAGCTGTGGAATTGCAGAAAGCCAGGCAGTGGATCCTGGGCTGGCAGAGACCATCCTCAAACTGCTTGATGCATTTGATCTCTGGAGAGGAAGGAGTACATACCCGGCATGGCACCGTGGCCAGCTGGCTTGGGAGAAGCAATGCTGGCTTTGACTGTGAGAGCAGGTGCTTGCTTCCCCTCCCCATCAGATGGGGAGAGTGAAAGAACAGCTGTAAATAGAAAAAGGTTTAAAAAATTGGAGAAATAGAGATTGAAAAAAAACTAAAACACAAACTTGCCTTTCTTGCATCGGAAACCTGTCATGTTTTTAATCTAAATTAAAGTCGTGCTAGTATTATGTAGTAAAACAATTGCCTACTACCAGGGCCACACATTTTTGAGAAGTGAGAATGAGCCATATGTCTTCCATAAAAACATACTGATACAGTTCAGCCTGTTCTTTATGCTTTCTGGTAAATCATATTCTTTTACAGCCCATGGTTAAAGGGAGCAATATTTTTGTTTGCCAGAAAGTATTTACAGTACTGTATTATCCTTCATCTCTACCAGTTTTCATTTGTTACTATTGACACATGGTAAAACAGTTTTAATTATCTCCAGGCTCAAGTACAATGATTTTTTATGATTCAGTTGGGTCTATTTAATTTCCAGTATCTAAGCTACCATAATGAAAGTGTAACTCAAGGTTTCTTCTTCAACTCCCCCCTCTTTAGATCATAATAAAGACAGCTCACTTGAGCAAATAGTTCCTTTGAAATGTTAATCCTCCTCAGATGTGTTTTTTGTTAGATCAGCTGCACTGTTAAAATACTTTCTATTTTCCCATTAATTGGAATGCAGAATAACACTTATTAGCCATATGGACACAAAGTAGCTCGTTGATGAAGACAACTGAATTAAAGCCTCATGTTAAACAATGAATTAACTGTGATAGAGGGTGAAAAAACCACACTTACATAAAACTGGGTTGTCTATCCCTCTCTTATCTAACACAATCTCTCCTTAAAAGAAGAAATATATTTCAGACACTGCCCCCAGTGCAACCTAAAATCCATACAAAAGCATAGAAAAGAGGATGAATGTAAAACCCTACAGCAAAGGGGCTCATTGAATCACTGGGGTTTTTTTAATTTATTTGTTTATATTAGTTTTTATTTGGTACTTAAAGACTGAAATCCCAATGAGCTGAACCTTTCCTTCAGCAATGCATGTGGAGGTGCATATTTACTGCAGAGTTGATTCTGTGGTTGCTACCTGGCTGGAGACTCTGGCTTGGCTCAAGTGTGATCAGGCACAGTGCAAGATCTCATGCCAGTGCTGTTCCTCCCTCCTTCCCTGCTCTCCCCAAGCCCGACACCGCTGCACTCCAATAACAAGACCAGCTCCATGATTGCTTCTTAATGAATTGTGGGGGAATGTGCACGGTTTCCCTGGGATGTGAAAGGAATTTTAGGTGGGTCATCAGCATTCAAATATTAAATTACTTGGGCAGGTTGTGTGAGGTTAGCAGCCAAGGAAGTTACCTCCATGTAAATCAGCAGGCACAGAAGAAAATCTCTGCTAGATCCGGGTGAGAAGAATGTATCTGGGAGGACATTTGGGAAAACACCAGATAAGAACCTCGGCTTGTGTGCAGTGAAAGCATGTTTAAGCTTCAGTAGACCTCGGTAAATATGGCTTTGTTTGGAAACTCTGCCTGTAATTTTGAAATGGGAGACATCTGAATCCGTGGAGAATTTTGAGTCCTAGTTTATGTTTCAATGAAAGCTCAGTCTTTCTGGAAATATGTCCCCCTTTATTGTTCCTCGATTTACACACTTTGTGCAAGTCGGAACATGGACATACAGTAATTAAGGAGTAGGAGCTGGGGTGAATGAAGCTTCAGTTTACATGTATGGCTTCCAGAGGGACAGGAAGTTGGTGTTATTTACTTAACCAGGGACAATAGATCACTTGCTATTCAGCTGGCATTTCCATTGCTGGCATGGATGGGCGCATCCTCTGCTCACACCCTCGGCTGCTGCACCCCTACCTGCTCCCTCCACTGCCTCCAGCACTGGTGTTGCCTCCAAGAGCAATCAGAGAGATTTCCAGATTCCAGCAATTGACAGAGAGCAAATTTGCAAATGTGCCCTGTGCTAACATGATTAGGCCTGTGAACATGCAAATCCTTGGAAAGAATTTTGGTTTTATGCAACTGACGTAAATAAAAAGGATCCTGTTTGTGCACTGCCTAGACAGCCACTGTACAAACTGGACTGCCAGAGATGATTTCATTCACCTCTTTAGTGAGACACGCAGAGAACCACAGTGCAGATACCTCCAGGGTATAATTTTCATGATAATCAAAACACAGACACGCTACACAATAGTTTACAATCAGAACTGAGAGCAGATATCTAATTCTGGGCAAGGAGGGAAATTTTTGTGTGTCCAGAACATGAACACATCTCCTGATGCTCACAGGTCCCCATGGCCACTCTGTCTGATGTCACAGGATTTTGGGGAGCAATAAATGCTCCTTTTCAGGTAGACCAAATATGCAATATTTCTAACAGCACCAGGCTGTGACTGACTCACACAAGCAGGAGTACATTGCTCTTGATCTTGCGTTTCAGCTGGGGCCAAAGACTGGAAATTGTGTCTGTGTATCCTTGCTGTTTATTTGGCTGATCAATTGTCCTTCCTTCAGCATGCCAGTGTATCTCTAATTTGGAAGGACACAGTCCTGAGCAGAGTGGTCCTCACACTAACTTTTCCCTCAGACCACCCCACAAGTTACCTTGCTTTGCAGCTTGTTGCAGTGGAAAGCAACCAGAGCTTCATTCAGAAAACCTCACACAGAGATCAATCAGGTTACTCTGGTTAATCCTGACTCTCTCACTTGGCAGTGAATTATAACCTCCCTCATGAGGTAATTTCTAATTCCTCATGGAGAAAGTAAGGTGGATTCTTTTGGCATTTGCAACAGCAGGCAGGGAAAAATGCACTTGAGTTTTCTGCTGAAAGGCCAAAGTGTTGTGCTGACGGTATGCTAGGTTGTCATCAATAATATGGAGTTATGACCATTCTACATGGGGAAAAAAAAGTGAGGAGGAGGTCTTTGAGTGGATGAAGATTATCAACACTTCCCTAGGGATGGAGTCCATGTGGGCTCTGCTCATGAAGCTCTTGACTAGAAGACCTTTTCCAAACTGAATGATTCTAAGATAGAGTATTCAAAAGAAATCCTTGAGTCAGGGAACAGGGAGGGTTCTCTCATTGCTGATAATATAGCAACGTATCATCAGCTTTCCAGAGACAGTTCTGATAATTTAAGACATTTTTTCATTGGACAAAAACCTCAAAGTTTTATTTGAAACATACTATTTTATTAAAATTGTGAAAGATTTGAATCACCAGATTCAAATCTTGAAAACCTTGATATTCTTATGGTTTACTCTTTCTCTACTCCTTTTTATTTTTCCCCATTTTTTTTTTCAGCAGTAGATTGAGAAGAGAGGAGAAAAGGCTGGTATAGGACTGAAAAAAATTCCTGTTTAGAGCTTTCAGGTAAAAAGATGAAAAGGGACTGACTGACTTATTTTTAAAATATTTCTACTTCCCTGTGTGACTGCTGTGAAGTTGAGGTTAATAGTAGCTGGTTGCATTGACATATATGGACAAGCACAGCTGAGATTGGAAGGGACCTCTGGAGATTGTCTTATCCAAGCTCCCTGTTCACAGTAGAATCAGTTCCAGCCACTTGTTCCAGAATATTTTAAAGCGGTCCTTCAGCTCCTTCTGCAAATCAAAGCTCTCTGGGTGTTTATTTTTCCTTCACAGGATCCTGCAGATTTCTTGGCCACAAATAATTGCTGATTCCTACCAGTGAGGGGTATAGGCAGCAGCCTTTCTCATCATGTTTTACAATCCGTGTCCTTTCCCTTTCAGCATTGCTCAGAGAATACTCTCTAATACTCTCCAGAAAGCGAGGCCACTTGTTGACAAGAAATCTTTAAACCAGTGACAGAAGAAAAATTAAAAATACTCACTGTCAGATGCATAGAAAGTTATCTATCACCAGCACTTTTCCTACAACAAAACCAGGAAATTCACAGGCAAAATATCCAGGATACACTCTCAGCTGTTTATAACAAGCCATTAAGCAATGTTAGAAGGCAGTTTTGTTTGGGACAGGCCTAAACCCTGAATAGTTTGGAAAATGGTGCTCAGTGTTATTTGTGCTGTCCCAAGACCACCGCTGGTGCTGGCGACACCGGGTGCAGGAATCCAGTGAGAGAACCAAGGGTTTGCAGTTCCACTACTGCACTGTACCACCGATTTTGGGTGAAATCTCAGCCCGCTTGGCTTCCCAAGTGCCTCAAGCGGGAGATGACTGTCCATGTAGGTCTGTTCAGCACCCAGCTCAGCAAGGGCTACCTTTTTCCTGGAAATACAGTGAAATACATAAAATCATGAGATTGAGTCATACGGTGAAGGAAATTGCCAACATCAGCTGTCCTGTTTATGTTCAAATCACTCTCGTTGTCATGGCCCACAAGGTACAATTGTTCTAAAATTAATGTGGTCTACTTATAAATGTAGGGGGTTTTTCTTCCTTTTTGAGTCCACAGAACAAAATGCAATTTTTTAATATATCCAAATGATCATTAAAGTCTAAAAAAATTTCTCTCTGAGGATATTTCAGCCATTTCCAAAACCAAGCCTTCAATTCTAAGCTATTTTAACTGTAGTGTTCTTTTGTTAGTTCCAAAGGATTATTTTAAATTTTCCCTAATTTATATTTTAATGTACTTTCTAAGCATACTGGCCATTCTTTCAAAGGAGCATAAAGTGGTTATTGTTAATACATACATACTGGGTAGCAGCAAATGTTTCTGGAGTACTGGGTTTTCTGTAATGACATTAAATGAAGGAAAAAAAAGGAGATGAAGTAATACTGATCTCTATGACAGCCTCTGTTTGCAGGACAAGGATTTAATTCAGAATTAAGCCACATTAGTGTTAAAGAAGCCATTACTCACTTGCAAATTTTTCTCCCCAAAACCCCATTTCATTGCTCGGTGCAATAAGCTGGTACATTTATCCACAAACATTTGATGACTGATGCTTTATTTTGCCTTTGAATGTTTCTTTAATGAAATCTGGGTTCTGAAAAATATCCAGTAACATAGTTAACCATTTTGCTTTCACATTAACAGAGCAGTTAGTCTGTTGCCATTTGTCATTTACCTAGCTTTGATATGTGACCCCTGAAAGAGAAAACAAAAATTGGGTGTCAATACAGATATAATTTGTTTATAGAATTTTACTGGGTATAAATAGCTGTGCCTCTTTGTGTGGCTTTTTCATTCTTTGTTAACAGGCATAAATTTACTTATGTTTTACATTAGCTGTGGAAAACTTCCCTTGAGTTTTGTCAAACTGTCTTGTTCTGAGAATGCATAAAACAACTCTCTTCCAAGTTTAGGATATGCTTTGTTGTCTTTTTAGAGTTATGGTGTAAATTTGCTGAGGGACTTTTAGTCCAGCAATGCTGAGAGTCCAGCAAAACTATTTCTAGGCTAAATGGTACTTCTGGTCTCTAAGGAGCTTCTACAGCCGCCAAAAATCCCTGGGACATGTGCACAACCCCTTTTCCCAGGCTGGGCTGTGTTTGAGACCAGAAATGTGGGCATGTGTTGATAAAAGAGAAGATTAATGTTATACTATCTGAAAATTGTCTGACACTTAGCTGAATCTCTCCCATTCTTGGCTGTGCTGGATGGTACTTTTAGGTGGAGCCACCAGAAAAAGAACTTGGATCTAGGCACCAAATTGACTCAGCGGGCTCTTTCTGAGTTAAAGAAGGGGAAATTTTGGGTGCTGAGCTCCTTCCTTTTGCCTGCCCCCAGAGTGGGGTCACACCTGTCTATCAAGGAAAAATCTGAAAAGAAGAAAGCTGGAAGAGAAGAAAGGTGCAAGAGAAGAAGGCTGCAGGGCTTTTCCCAGAGGAGCCAACCAGGCTGTCGGAGGGTGGCTGCTGCCCTCAGCTCACCTCCCATGGCTGAGAGCTCTTGCACCGGGTGCGTTTTGCTGTCGTCATCCCTGTTCTGCTATTTCATTCAGTCATAGGCCCTGATTATTTAAACAACTGAAACCAGAAGACTTTATTTCCTTGACTCTGTATTCTTCTGAGTAAAAATAAGCCAACAAGATGTTTCTAAGAAAAAGGTTGATGCTATCTTTTAAAATGTGCTTCCAGCTGATCACTATCTCTCTTTGAGCTGGGCCTTCTGCCACCCCTGCTCTCCCTCCTCCTGGCACCAAACAGTAGTTTAAATCTCACCAAAAAGACAGAACGTTTCAGCCCTGCCCCAGCCTTGCAGGAGGTATCTGGCCTCTAAAGAATGTCAAAAATGGAGGTCTTTTGAGATCTTCTCATGTTTTGCATTTGAAAATTGTCTCCAAGTGCTTTTGAGAGTCTGGTTATCTATATGGGTGTGTGAGAAATGCCATAGGACGGGCAAGATGAGTCACACACAAGATCCTGTTTTTCACAGAACAAACCCTGGTGGAACTGCCACTTTAACCCTTATTTTTTCATTTCTCAGAGTTTGTTCCCTTCCTTAAAACTTGTTCCCTTCACTGGCCTTAAGAGGATCTTTTGTCACGTCCTTTCCATAGGTACCATTGGCTTTTTTGATTCATGCTGCTCACTTCTGAGAGATTCTTTCTACTTTTTAAGGGTTATTTGCCCTTTTGCAGCAAGGCACTGTGCTCTCTCTGTTGACATGAGCCCTGCAGAGAATTATCGCTTGGACATGCACATTGGTGCCAAGTGGAGATAATGCCCTCTTTTCAGACTGAAGCCTGCCCGTAGGAGTGTTCCCAGTATGATTTTCACAGTCATAACTGCAGTTAATCTTAAACTTGGCATACCCTTCCTTCCTCTGTAATGTTTTTAATGACTCTTTCAGGGTGGGAGAATCCTCAGGGTTTTGCAGTTCTGCATTCACCTACTGTTTCATTCTTGCCAGATTGGTGTTGCTAACCAAGGTCCAGCTTAATAAGCAACTCTACCATTTATATTACAGTGCAGGAAGTTATCTGTCTTTTGCAGCTAAACAACACTGAGAGGAGGAGGAAGCATTTTTTTCTGAGCAAGCAGGAGGTGCCGTGCAGTACAATGGTCAGTAAATACGTAGCGGCAATTTACAGGGTTTATTTTTAATCCAGGGCCTACGTTGAGAGAATGGCATGAACTGGATAAATCAATCAGGCTGTTGCAGAGCAAGCTTGAAATGAAAGGGCAGTCAAGGAGGAAGTGGTAAATAACACACGGGACTGATTGCTTCTGGGCACAGCTAAGGCCTTGGGTTTCAGGAGTAATTACCTGGTCACACATAAACCCTCGCTGGTGTGCAATGTGCAGACTGCAGACTTCAGCTAAGAGACTGCTCTTGCCTTTGCCTTGGTGAGAGCCATTTATTCCTGGTTTCTTGAAGGAGCTTGAAATTATGCAAGACTCCATGCTTAGTCATTTGTGATCTTTGGTCTCAGCACTAGCACAGAGCTCATCTGCTTCGAATCAGGTGGGGAGAGCAAGGGGAAAGAAGCTGGAAAGTTGACATTTCTCCTCTGTCACAAAGTCGGGATGCAGAACTGAGCCCCATAAATAATTTGTGCCAACCTGGCAGCTGGTTAGACGAAGTGTACAAAAATGGTCCTTACACTTAGGGGTGGTGGGCATGCTATGCAACCCCAGCAGGGGTGAGCCAAATGCCACATTTGCAAACTTATTCACTGCTAATCCCACTAAGAAAAAAAATGGCCAGAGTTCAAAGAGAGCCAAACAAACTGTGTCTGCCCATTGTACTCATGGTGAGAAGCCTCCAGCTCATCTCCCTTGAATGTTTCTGGATAAATGTAGGGTGAGTTTCACTCAGTTTGTCCTTCTTAAAAGCCTGTTGCAGACAGATAGGACAGAGCCTTTTCTGTAGCAGACACAGATGTCCCTGCCCTGTTGGGACAATAGCAAATGGAAGTCTGAAACTGGGTGCAGTAATTGCATGGCTGCTCGCTTCCTTGGCTCCCTGTTAAACCTGAACAGACTTGGGAAATATAACACACCTGAAGAACTACTGGAGGCAGGAGATCAGCTGTGGCCATGATGTGCCTTTCATCCCAGAAAATGGTCCAACCAATGATCCAGTTAAATGAGGAAGGGCAAAATCAGGCTGCATTGCTCACCAGACTATATCCAGGGGCAGCTTTCTGCCACGAGACAAGTAGTGGATGATGAAAGACTTCCTCAGATGTGTCTCAAAGGAAAAAATCAAACCCAAATTATATTTAGGAAGACAATGGCATTCAAGGGTGAAGGAAAGCCATGAAACAACATGACTTGGTGGGAAAAGGAACAAGATATTGTGTGTACAGGGTGCTCTGGGTATCACACCCAGATCCTTGGGATTTACCATTGGTCCTAGAGCTCCCAAAACTGAAATGCAGATTGCCCTACACATCAGTTTGGGCCATGTATCAACTAACATGCGGAATCAGTCACGGAGACACAGAGAGTAAATGGCAATTTCATGTCATTCACATGCATGAGTGTCACATGTGTCCCCTTCACCTGGACTCCAACCAAACTGGATACTGGGACTTGCATTTGTACTAGGGCTTTCTGCTCTGGGATTTGAATCAGTTTTCACCTGGTTGTAATGTCAGGTACCTGGCAAATGGATTGCAAATGACCCTCACTCCAATTACCCTGCATCAGCAGGATCCTTTCCATGCAGAGCCCGACTTACGCCCACTGAGCGAAGGACAACATATACATATTTTCCTAATAAATTCTCCAACTTTCTTGAGCCTGAGATAAACCTTCTTATCTAATATCAAGTAATTTAAGCATTTTTAACATTCTAAAGACAAGTTAATCCTTTTGTAGGGAAAAGTCAGAAAATGGGCTTAGAATGACATTTTAACAGTGTCTATGGTATGTTAAGCTGATGAAAAATTCTAGCAGCAGTTTCAAGCACTTTTGGCTAAAATATTAATGTGATCTTAAAGCATTATAAAATATAAATATCATGCCAAATTGCTAGCTGTTTGTCAATAATGTTGGTAGACGATATTCTACCAACACAAACTGCTTTTTTTTTCCCAGTAACTTCAGTTCCCAGATATGGTTTTTGCGACGTGACACATTTAATATGAGTCTTAATTTGATCTGGTCTTAGACTTATATTTATTTGTCTCATTTGAGCTCCCTATTTTTCCCAGGTAAGTTTTGCTGCCAAGTAACACTTGATTTTCATCTGCTTTCCAAGGCTTAATATCCATAATTTTTCTGGTTTTACCGGAGTGTGGCCATTTCAATGCATGCTAAAGGTGATGAACAGACAATCTTAAACTCCCATTTGCCCACAAGAAGAAAAAATATTAGAAGCTGGGATATTGATTTGTTCAACACATTCTGCATTAGTTATTCTGCATTACCTGTCTTTGAGTTTTACTTTCGTTAGAGTTTTATTGTCTCTTTTGGAGGTGACAAAAGAACATAATTTTCTATTACTGTTCTCGCTCAATGTCCAAAGGAGCTCAGAGGTTAATAAATAAAGATGTACCTCTTCAAAGCCTGGCAAACTAGTCTGCAGAGCCACCACACAAGCCACCATATATCCTCTAGTTTGAGAGTAAAGCAGTCCTGACCATTAATAAACCCACTGAATGATCCAACTTTTAAGCATATCTGCTATTTAAACATCCAGCAGAATGCATCTCTTGCCTGAGCCTGGGAACCAGGGCAGTGTGATCAGAGAGCTGATCCCATTCCTGAAAACCCTCAAGCACCCACTTGCTCATTACCCACACCCTAAGTGACTCTCCCAACACACACCCCAGAGCTCCCTACGCTTCGTTCTGGGTTTGTTTGTTTTTTCCAAGCTCGGTTTGCTTTCCAGCCTTTCAATGAAGGGAGTGCCGCCATGGAGGAATGCAGGTGTATGCTTAGCTCCTTTCAGCCCAAAGACAATCCAAGATACCTTGAGTTCCTCATGCCTGGAAGGAGGCCAGGGCTGGTAGGAGACTTGTGCTCTCTGGGGACACCTCAGGGCATCTCACATGGATGCAGAGGACTGCCTAGAGGAGGTCAATGAAGCTCTCTGGAGCTCATCTTGGAACTGAAACCAGGGTGAGCTGGCTGTTTATTACGGGATGGAAATGGAAAATGGGGCTAATTCAGGTTTGGAAACAAGTCACCAGTAGTCAAGAGGCCTCAAACACAGTCCATGATGCTGTCTGGGAACTGACCTGATGTTATCTTCGACGGCACCCTCACTGACGTCAGGTCATGGCAACCTGTGAATGGGGCCTCACCAAAGCTAAAGAATCTGCTTTGGCACACGGTGTAAGCCTAAGGAGCCCGACTGGGGTCTTTGTACTCTGTTAATAGTTTAGCATATCACCCTAACTCCAAAAGACAGGAGGGTCAAAAGGAGTGTTAAATTTGGAGCCACATGTTAGAGCTATAAAGCAAAAGTCCCAGCTCAGCTGGACTCTTCCTGCAAGATCTGCAGCAAAACTGCATCTATCCCACTTTGCCTCTGTCAAAAGTATGGCTCACACTTCTGAATCCTGCAAGAGAGATGTGGAGAAAATATCCTTTCCTAATGGGATCAGATACTGTGGGGAAGAGATTAAATAACTTGGGGAAAAAAAAGGTGACTTGTTCTCAGACCGGTGTCTTCCAGAGATACCACCTTGGACTCCCATTTCTGAGCGACACAACAGACACATAACTTCTGCTTTGTGGCATTGTATTTTCCTTATTTTAAATTAAGCAGATAGGATATTCCTGGTTCACAACTGCAGAAGGGTCAAATACATGTCTTTTAACACCTTCTGCATCATCCACAGGAGAAAGGCAAGAAAACACCATACAGCAACCCTTCTGCCCAGCGCTGAAACAGCCTGCAGCAATGTACAGAGCAGAGAAATATCTTTAGTTAGCTTTCTATTATAAACTGCCTGTGGTTCATAAGTGATCCCATCTTTACCATGAAACATACTGAAAAATTTTAAAACTTAAAAAAACTTAAAAATACTTAAATTAATCTCTCAATAACTAAAATTTCAAAGGAAGGACAGAAAACTGCAGAGTTATCTATGGTGACCTTTGGAGATTAGTGATGAAAAGTGTTTGATCTTCACCTGACGGCAGCATAAAAGGAGCCATCCCTAGACTGAGCCACTCAGAAAAGGAAGAACTGCAGAGCTTTCTTTCTCCTATGGTTCTCTTCAAGACTAGCAGCAGTGAACAGCAATTTCTGTTTGTTTTTACAATAATATCCTGCTTTGTAATCCACAGGAAAAGGAGTATGAAAGTAGCAACCTTGGCAGGGATTGGGGGCCAGGAGACTGTTTTCTAAAATCTCAAAGCTCAGGAACACAAAGACTTGGAGGAATTTCCAAGTGCAGTGAATGCCAAATGGTAAAGAAAATGACATGACAATGAGAGGGAGGAATTATTTATTCACCCTCTTAATAAATTCTTCTTCTAGGGTCATTTTTTCCTTTCTCAGCAAACAATTGACAGGCAATTTCTTCCAAATGCTTTTAAATAGGACCTACTGCAAGTTTAAGTATTGTTAATATTTTTTCCAAAGACGAAACATCTGAAAAAAAAAATAATGGAAGACAGTAATTTAACACCAAACAAATGAACAGCTGAAAAATCCATAGAACACAGATAGCCAAGCAAATAATGGTATCATTAAAGGGTCCATGTAACATTTCTGCTCAGCGCTTACATGGCAAACAAGCTAGGTCATATTCTTCTCCATGAAAGATAATATCTGGTGAACCCATCCTTGCAGTTCCCATTCAAAGACTGGAAAGAAAAGCATGTTAGGACTAGAGAAGGCATTAAAAGGAAGTCTGTGTCTACCAGAGCATGGTTTCAAAGGGCCATAAGCTAGAATAAATATTGACACAGTAAGGAAAAAATATGCAACAATTGCAATTGTTCAAAATGGACACGATTTGGAAGCTAACAGACCCACACTGAGCTAAACAAACCTGGACAGGGACCAAGGCCCCAAATTTAAAGTTATTTTTGGAATTTAACTTTCACTGATTTCACTAAGAATTAGACACAGAAACACCTTCATGACTCTAGGTCTGATTCACTGACTGCCATTGTTTTCCACTATTCCCCAACCACAACCCCTTCCAGCAAGAAGAAGCAGAACATTATGAAGATGAAACTTGGGACAGGAATGTCACAGATTTTCTCTTTCTCTGCCCCAAGGCTGTTTTGGGTCTTCTTTCAAGTATTCATCCTGCATTTGCTTTGAGTTAATTTCTCCTAAGTGTGTCTTTTCATATTATTATGAATAGTGTCTAACAGTTCTTCCTCTATCTGATCATCTTTTCTACTTCCTTCTCTCCTCTCCTCTCCTCTCCTCTCCACCCCATCTCTTCTCTAACATTTGGTCTCTCCAGGAATTGGAAGATTGCCTCATTTGTTCTGTTTTCTCTGAAATTACTGCAGTGCTGCAAAACTTAGCATTGCTTCTCAGCTTCATGTTTAGAAATCACAAGGATCACTTAATCCTTGAGATTAAAAAACAATAATCTGCTGCTTTCAGCAACTCAAACTCATAATTTCTTTTGTTTCATTGTCTTCCCTATAGTGGAATAGATACATNCTCCTCTCCTCTCCTCTCCTCTCCTCTCCTCATACTTCTCTCTGGCCACTATGTCCCTGCCTCAGTTAGGTGGCATGGACCACACTCTGTCAGAGGACATCTCTGCTTCCAGTCTCTGATAATGCACCATTTTTACCAGTTAAAAGTATGGTCTTATATGCAGGCACAAGTGTTCAGCAAAGACTAATTTTTATTGAAAATGTTCCCAGTGTTGACCCCCAAATTTTGTCTCTAGCTGTTCTCATTTTCATTTTAATCAGTTCAATAACCTGTTTAATTGTTCATTGGAAATTATTTCAACCACATTTCTTTGTAGTTAATGTTTCTGAAAGAAAATCCAAGGCAAAAAATAAAATTTTCAATTTCTTTATTTTTTCTTCATTCATACAAATTCCAGAGGAAATCAATAATCTTGTATCTTTTTTCACATCAGTGTTCCATTGATGTATTTTTAATGGGCTTCATTGGAGATATTCCTGATTTACATAGCCATCTTCAACAGAAAGTTCTGGTGAATTTGCCTTGGAAGCAACCCAACAAAACCCACAAAATTTGACTAGTTGCTGTTAATACCAGGAGATAAGGATTTAATAAGTTTTTAAAAACTGCTTATTTTAATCCACGAGAAGATTAACAATCTGGGCCTAAAATACAGGTAAAACAGTGGACTTTCAAAACAACACTTTTTTAAGTTAAGAATACAGTGGAAGAATGTATTTAAACATTGCATTATTCTTCTAATATCTTCAAGCAGTTTACTGAGCTGAAACTATATATTCTTGTTAAAAAGCTCAAAACTACGGCAAGTTTTGCATTCTGCAGATAATATATGTGTCATCACGGCTTCTGATCAAAATCTATTGGCTACAGAACTCCAGGTATTCATGATGTCTTCCCTGACCAGTGACTGTCATTTTAATTGTGCTGATTTAGTTAGAGACAGGAAGAGTTTTAAAACACTTTGTTACTTTAACTGCAAAGCCAAACTGCAAATGTGAACTTGCTAGTACTTATTTACTAGATACTAGCAGCTAAAGGGGAAGGTTTAAGGGTGATGGCATCACAAAAATCCTTTTTTTCTGCCAGGTCAGATGGGCAACTCCAGGTGTCTGACAGAATACATGTCTGTATTCTTGTAAAAAGCTACATGTGGAAGTGAAGCTTTCAGTAGCAACAAACATTTTTTCTTCTTTTTCCATTTTTGTGCAGATTAACTTTGTAAAGTTAATTTCTTGAAGTACCCCTGGAGTCTCACTTTCAGAGATGATAGGGACACTAAAGTGTCTGCTAAGGCCTTATCTACGCATTAACATTGTGCAAATAGATAAGCCTGTGTACACCCAATTTTGCATGCAGTTGTAATGCCGCCAGCTCAGTTTTACTTTAGGAAGGAGAACTTGTTGCAGTTGGTATTTTTGGATTAGTATAAATTTGCTTGTTCTGTAGCATGGACTCTGCTGACTAGAAAAAAAAATTAATGTTTCCCAGAATTGATATCTTTGCAACAAACCTTTGCATACAGCAGACATCTACCCCACCGGAAATGATATTGCTCGGAGGCCGGTTTTAGGAGTTAATGACAGACATCTACAGATGGGATCCTCACAGGTGCTTTAGCACAGATCCAGTGATGACTCACTACAGGAAAAGTGCTCGCAAACTAAAATGAGGTTTGAACAGCTCCCTCTGTCACCATGGATAAAGATGCTCAGTTTCCCCCCGAAATGTGCCTATCATGCTCTCAGCTACCCATGGTGCATGTGAGGGAGCTGAGGTGAGAAAAGCACCCAGCTGCCTGCAGCAGTGACCCTCGAACAAAGCTGCATTGTAATGGTTGAGGAAGGGTGGCCTCTTATCTTTCCTGTACTACATTCCTGGTTCAAACATGGAGGTGCACACATTGAAATTGAGGTTCCTGCTAGTCCTCCTCTTTGGCCTCCCTAACTGGTTTATCCCCTCACCCATTCTATCTCTTTACAGAAAAGTTAAGATCTGTGAAGATCAAACACCGGAAATAAAACTGTAAGTAACCTTTGATCAAGGAAACTTAAATTTTCATAGCACACCGCAGCATGCAAAGGAATGAAAAATAACGTTCAAATGACAACTGAAGAGAGAGAAAAACCTTATGCATTTATGCAACAACATGTGGAGAAGCAGGGATGCAAATAGAAATGATGGCATACAATGAAACCCTAAAACTTTGGCCTCTGTTACAGGCATGAACACAAACATCTGAGGAATATTGTTTCGTTTTCTTATTTCTCTGTCTATGTGGCATCAGGACAGTATTCTCCAGGGCAGAGCTGGACCAGCAGGGATGTTTTCCCCAGCACACCACCCAGCCCTTGCATAGGCCAACGCTGGCCCTGCAACACAAATGTTCACCTGGGAGAGTGGCAGACACCACCCTGCCACGGTGGTTTAGAAGAGCATGGCAGCTGGATGGTTCTGAGATCTGAGCAATGATCTTTGCAAATGCTCAGATCCCATAGCACTTTGCAAACTGTCCTCTGCACTGGCAATAAATGCTTGAAGTGTGAGGAAACTATACTACCTTAGGTGAACAGTTATAAGGAGTTAAAAGAGCTGCAAAATTCAGCCAAGACTGGTGTCAGTGCTGGACTTTGTACAAACTAACTAGTGACGATCAGTTTACTAAGCATTTGGGGTTGTGACAATAATTTAATTGGGGACACACTTCAACATTTCTTGAAAACTCATATTTATTTGAATATCAAAATATTAATTTATTAACTTCCTGTTAGGTCCTCCCACTTAAGAATGTGGGGCCAGCTATTCACAGAATTCACAAGGAAAGATCTATGTGGACAAGAAATAGGCACAGGGATCACGTGTTTCATGGTGGGATATAGCCTAAAAAAAACCCCAACCTTCCAACTTTAAATATTGTTTTCTTAAATTAACTCTGGGAGATTTTAATCTAGATCTTGGGTCTCTGCCAGGGAACACACACTGCTCCCCACATCCCTGAGAACATTGTGGAGGCCTGTACAGTCAGCTGGCATTATAATGAAATAGCAGCCAGTTAACTCTATCACTTCTTCATAAAGTCATCTTCTCTAATGCTGCTTTTCTTTTAACTCATTGGAGTTTCCCAATTAGCACTCTGTGTGTGGGGACACAGCTCCTTTCTTGTCTTTTGAGGGATTTTTAGGGAGGTCACAGGACTATTTAGTGAAACTAAAAAGAGGTCTTAATACACCAGATTACTTCCTGAAGTTCAAAGGGGTAACTCTTCAATAATACTGATTAACAGGTCAGGCTGGATCAGGGAAGGGTAGTTAGGATGCCTTGAGATGGTGCCTGAGAAGGAACCTCATTGAGGAAGGAGGCAGGGATTTATGGTGGCTGGAAAGCTCTGAGAGCACATTGTTTGGGCCTGAATTCAAGGGGGCACAGTGAAAGCAGGCTGGTCAAACAAAGCAAGTGGAGTGCAAACAGGACGCTCTTCAGGGTATACCCTTGCACTGCATCCTCCAGCAAGCTTTTTGTCCTGCCTAATTAAAGCAAATGGCAATGTTGCTCACTGCTTATAGATCACTGTTTTCAATCCTTGTCAGGGAAAATTCTCCTGATGAACCCCATGGGATATAACCTGAATAGAGGAGGGAAGGTGGAGCATGGAGTTTTGCCAGTGCACTGAGAAGCTGTGTCTGGGTTGGTTTCCAATGAATCAGTGCAGCCATCTGGGAGAAGGGGGAGGAATTCCCTCACTTCTTAATCAACCTATCTGCGTTTTAAAAGGGAAATATTTTTCAGAAAGATGTGCTGTGCATATCTGGCACTTGGCCTCTTGTTACTGCCAGCTGTCACTCTGATAATGTGTTATAAATGATGGCACACCAAGCAGACAGGGCTGCAAGCCCATGTGATTGTATTGCATTATCAAAGTGACAACCAGAAAGAACAAGAGCTCTGGCTGCTGAATTGGTCCATAAGTAGATTTTGTGTTGTTGATACTACTATTTATATACAAATGGGTATTAAACATTTTTATTATTTTCCCAGCAGGAGTCAGGACACTGTTAGGACTTCAGTGTACAGATAGCTGGAGTGAGGCACAGGATAAAATTTGTTTAAAATTCTGTCTTCATAAACTACAGCAGGCAAAACAATGATTGTTAATGAAATTGATTCAAGTACACACTTCTAATTTCACATCTGTAAGCAGAGGAATCTTAAGTGATTTATACTGGCATCATTGCCTCAATAAATCCATGCCTACGTTATCAGACGCCATGGAGATACTTCCTGTGATCTACACATTTGATGAAGGCATGATTGTCAGGCATTGCATGGAGATTCAGCAGAAGCAATGCAGATATATCCACAGGTATCCAAGGGTGGAACAAGCTGGTAAAATCTGAGTTGGCGCCCTCGGGTCAGCGCTGCTGTGGGGAAAGCCTTTCTGCCAACATCCAGGAGATGCTGTCACCTTCCAGCATGGCAGCCAGGTCTGTCACTCTGCTCTTTCACAGTGACTTTGGTGGCCCTGGAGAAAGTTCTTTGGATGTCTGGATGGGGGGAAGGCTTCCTCAAGCATAAAGTGATACAGCACAAGCAGAAGACTCAACTCAATCCTATTACTCAGTTCCTCCGTTCTGGAAACCTGTTCTGGGACTTCTTTCTCCCAGAAAACTGAAGCCAAACTTTGCATAATTGCATGGTCTCTAGCTCTTGATTTCATCTGCGTTTGGAAAAGACTAATAAAATGCTAAAGGAAAGACTTCTTGGGATTTGTGTGTTTGGTCTATGGTGTTCTTCTATGGAATAAAAACTTTCCTGGCTTTCTGTAAAAAGTCTAAATGTTGTTACCCTGAATCTTGGCAACTTTTTCTGTTTCTGAGTGTTTCACAAGATAAAGCAGTTACAGTTTCTTCCGGGAGATATCTGCAAGTACCAAAAATATGTGGCTTATACACAGGGCACAGGAACTCCTCCCACACCAAGCATTACTGGGTAAAGTTCAAAAGCCTCAGAGACAGAGGTCTTTGTTGTGTTGGTCCATAACTCCTATGCTATGTACAGAGTTTGTCCTTTCCAGAGGTGGCAGAAGGGGACACGTAACAAACAAAAAATGTAGGAGGGAACAGTGCTCTAATCCCATTAAAAATGGACCAACGGAGTTGAAGTTCTGTGGAAATGGCCAAATCCTACTACAGAAACCTTCTAAAGGGTCTAATGGAAAAAAAGAGAAAATTAGCCATGTACTTGCAACAGATTATTGCCATGAATCTATTCAACGCAACCTTTCCGAGAAATTTCTACAACCTGAAACTACAAATATTCATGAATTGACACTGCTCATGTCATTTGAGGTAATCACTCTGAAGACAGCTAGAAACAATGTTTCAAAACAAATTAATGATAAGGGTATTAAAATTTGTAAATATGTCAAGAGATGTAGACATATCATTTGACATAATTATACCAAAAGGGACATTTCTACTGAGTAAAAGCTAAATAAATGGTTATGTATCAATAAGAAAATACTACAGACGTAAAGTTATTCAATGAAGAAATACTCCCTGCTCTGTATCTCTACATGGCAGTGTTGCTGCCAGCAGTACACTCATATTTTACTACCCACTAGATTCTTACTGGGTAAATTATTTTGCTCTTATGGGCTTGCCTAGGAGTGCAGTGCAGTCATTGAATCCAAATGGATTTAGAAATCTTTGGGTCAGAAGGGAAGGTGATGATTATCTTGTGTTATGTAGGAACCATAAAAATGTATCTAGATATTTCCAGAGTGAGAGGACTGATCTTTTCCTATACAATGTGTGTGAACTGTGCTTAGACCAGAGTCAAGGAGGGGAGCTTGGGTGGAGGGAGGGTTGGTGCTGATTCACGGTAACAGACATGAGAAAAAAGCAGTGTTGGGTTGTGGTTAGCACTGATAGAAGTGCTGCCAGGAGATTACAGCAAACTTTGTGTCTGTCACTTATGTTCTTTCGAAATATTGCATTTGTTTTAGAGCATCGTGATGGGCCAACTTCATGGGGTGTGAAAAGCTTCATTGGTTCCAGAGGAATTTCTGATGGAGCAACGTGTAAATAACCTTGTAGGTTAGCAGAAACAAGGCAATATCTTTGGCATGGAGTCAACAAACACCATTTAATTTTTGGGTGGGTTAAACCAGGAGGTGCATGTCTGAGTCAGGGCTTGAAGCAGACCTCTCAGTTCTGCATTCTCAGACTTCAGGTCCAAAAGCTGTATTTGTTACAGGGTCTTGGTAGCTACTCCAGCCACTTCAGAAAAGCCTTACTGGCTCAGCATCCAATATTTAAGTCCCCTTCCTCTAAGCTGAACCTTTCCACCTGCTCACATAACAGCTATACCTGTATGGATAGAGGCAAAACATTAAAAAATGGACTATACATAAATATACCAAATTAGAAAATTGCCTTACTTTCTCCTGATTCCTACACCTCTTGGTTTCTGGTGAGCAAAACTCATGACAAAGCTGGTACTCTAAATTTGTAGTGAATTATCTGGCAGCTGATTTTAACAGAATTATTTAATATAGATGCTTTTTGCCCTTTCTCCCTCCCCCTCTGTAAGGCCAGAAGACCCTGCAGCTATTTTCTCCATGTCTGGAGCTGTCCTTCCTGCACAGCACCTCACGGCAGTGTCTCGGTCCATCTTTGGCAGTGATCACATCATTCCCATTTCTAGCAATTCCTGGAAGCCCCACATTGCAGAGGTCAGTTGGCTGCTGCAGCTCTCCTGCAGGTTAGCAGTGTGTGTTAGGAACTCCTCTTCCTCTGCCCTTGCCCTCCCCACCCCAACCTCCTCTGTTCTGGAGGAGCCATTTGTTATCTGCTCAAGAGTACCTTGGTTTGTTTCTAACCTTAAAGCTAGAAATACTCTGGTGGAAAGAGGAAAAACAGAAGAAAAAATGCTCAGGGGGAGCTGGCAGAGAATCCTGTCTCGTAGCAGGTTTTTACATGATCTTGAACAAGTCTTTGATCGTGACTGAGAGCTTTGGTTACTGCTGTAGAACAAGTGATAACAATGTGCATTAAGTGGTTTATGCTGTAACCATGCCTGTGTGTTCGTGCTGGAAACAGGGAAATCAGCTCTTAAGTGAGTATCCCTGGAAGCTTTGGTCAAGAATTTTTTCTCCAGCCAACCTATTCCTTAAAGCAAAGCAAATATGTACCTGTTTATAAATAGAATATAAATAAAACAAGCTTTATTTTTTTCACCCTTACAGTACCCAAGATATGTATCTGGGCCCAGGAATAAAATTATTGAGCTTTGTCCAGAGTGATTCTGCATCCTAAAATCCATGTTACAATTTGGTTTCACTTCTATAATACATTAATATTTCTGCTATTCACAGTTCTGGCTGAGAGGTGGTTTGGGAGATTTTTAACCTAATATTCAGAAAGTCCAGACTCAGCAGTTGACCTGAACTTAAAAATCCAAAGTTCAATCAGCATGAACTTTGCATCCAGCAAAGGCTTCTACTACAGTATCAGTAATAACTTTTCTTAATTCACCCAACAAAGCAGTCTTTCTTTCCATCAGGCATTTCCTTGCTAGATTATTTCACTATAAAACGTGGGCATGCTTTCCCATCTGGTCATCAGAGCTGACAAAGTGGCTCTGAGGACGGTGATCAGAGGACACAGAAAGAGGTGCACAGTGCTCCATTATGTTTGGATTACATATTTAGGTACAAAGTGTACATCATTTACAGGTCACCTTGTCCTGGCCATCACTGCACACACACTGTTCAATTACTGAGCAGTTGTGCATCAGCGTTACACAGCAAGGTAATCACCTGTAAATCCCACATGTTTTTACAAAAAGATAACTGCTGCCTTCAGGAAAGGATGGATTAAAAAAACCTCCATATAAAATTATTTAAAATGGGAATCTGGATGAGGACACAAATTCCATTTGATATGTAATCATTGTCAACAACAACAAAACCTGTGGGTTAGGAAATATATCAGTAAAAATAAATGCACCTTGCTCCAGTTCTTCACACAGCGCTGTATCCTACAGATATCTGAAAGCACCATTCCTCAGACTCCTGCTCTAATGCATAGCCTGAACAGTGACTCCTGTGCCTTTGTGCTGTTGGATCAGCACCTCTGACACTCAAACACACCATTATTATGGAATTTACTCTGCCTTAGCCTGACTTAGATTTTGTGTTCAGCTGTAAATTGGAGTAAATTGAGGAATATACCTAAGCAATCCACCGCAAGCGAGCTAGCAGAGTATCTGCCAACAGCTGAGACCTTCTCCCTGCCTAATCCCTGAGCCAGGAACAGGCATGCCTACACCTTGGGTGGCTCAACAGCACTGCCTTGTGCTGTGCAGAAAAGCCAGCTCTGGGCAAGGAGCTCCAGGAGGGGCTGGGGAACAGTACAAGGAGTTTGTGCTCCTTTATGCATTTGCAATCTCCACCCCCCTTTCAGGTCCTGGGTGTACCTTTCTCATGGTGTAGCAGCTTAGGTTTCCCAGTTTTCTTCTATTGCCCTTACAGCCATATTTATTGCAAAAATTATTGTCACAGTAAATACCCTCTCTGACTTCTGGGACAAGATATAAGTACCAAATAAAGTGGGAGGGCGCAAAGCTGTTACTCAAGAGATGTCTTTGTAATGCCAGAGGCACCACTCCTCATGGCTGGCATGGAATTAAAAGTACAGTTAAACCAATAACACTCAAGACAACTCCCATGTTTCTTGGGAATTGATGACTAGCTGGGAGGAGCTTGTATAGCCAGAAGCAAAGTCAAAGTCATTAACCTCTGTCTATCACTTAGGAAACATCTCCTCCTGAATCTGTTATCACAATGCTATAATCTAAAAGATGGAAATAAATATATAAGTGTAGAGTGTCCTTTATTTTTCATGAGCAATGCATTGCCAATTAGTATATTCACAGCACTTTTAGAGGATTAATGCCCAGGATATAGCCAACCCAGAGGCAAAATTCTTCAAACTTTATTTGTTGCATAATAATTTCTCACTGAGAAAGCATAATGATGCCACAGACAGAGAATATATTGAGGAACAGTTTTCAGAAATACTAAAAAGTTTTAGGTCCTTTGGACAGCAACATTTTTAAGTGTACGTGATGACATCAATGTGTCTCTTCACCAGCTGCAAGCACGACACACTCTCCCTCCTTCCCACCACTTATCCGTGTGATTGCTCTTAGGTGGAAGGTGGAGAGCAACTTGTCTCTAGACAGTCCTGATTTGCTGCTCTTGGGGACTGTCTCTGACACCTTGGCTTATGCCTTCTCATCCACAGACCTAATGCACAAGCTCCTTTTAGTAAACAAATACATAAATTTCTGATAAATTGTTAGGCCCTTCATTTAAGTTCTTTTTAGTTTTTCGTTCTAGAAGTCTAGTTTTGGACAACCAGGTTAGAAAATATTATCCTCAGCCGTAACCTGTATCTCCAACGGGTTGATTTTTGACACAAAGCTGATTTTTTAACTCCAAAAAGTACACAGGTGGCATGAGGAAATAATTTTGACCCCACAAAAAAGTCTTCCTATCTCTGAAAATAATTTCATTGGAAAATTTTCTGACAAGGTAATAATTTCTAGGAGTTAACAAAGAATGGAAGACATGCTTCACCACCATTGTATAGACAGAGCCAAGCTATTAAAATTCCCTTTGTTTTTTATTTTATATCACAATGCATAATCTTTGATGCACAACACACTTAATAACTCATTTGATAAACAAAGGAACGGTGCTTTCATTATTGGTTATATTGATTTTTTTCGATGACCCCCAGATTACCAACTGCAAACCTAATCTGGTGCTTTTTTTTCCTATTATCTGGTGGAAGTTAATTGTTGTAATTATTAATCAGTCAGTTTGCTGCCCATGGTGAGAAACTGCAAACAGAGAGCAAGAAGGGAAATGTTGATGCCTGTTAGGTCCAACTGAACTTTGAATATCTACAATACCCGGGGTGATGGCTGTGGATCCTGTGGGTCATGAGAGGTGTGGTGCTGCATGAAACAGGAGTTAAGGATAGATGAAGGAAACATTGGCTAAAATGTCGCAGGCTCTGTGAGGCATGGAGGTGACTCTAACAGCCTTTCCTGGCCTCGAAGGCTGTGCCCACAAATGCACAAAGCAGGCAATGGTGCCTGTGGCCATGCTCTTGGCACAGCGCTGGCAGGTGATGCAGGAGGAACAAGGAGCTCAGGCCACCTTCCACTCCCTCGCTCAGGGAGTCCCCCAGCCACTGTGAATGATTTATCAGCTGCAGCACCTTGGCTTTCTCCCCCACTGCCATGGCCTCTCTGCCAAGGGTGACGTGGGCTGGAGCTGCTGCAGCTGCTCCCTGCACTGACTCACCCGTGCCAGGCATCCCGCGAGTTCCCGAGCCACTCCAGCTCTCTCACACGGGAACAGAGGCTTAGCAGGGGACTCCAGCCCCAGCAGGGTCTACCTTGGGGGTTCCTGTGATTCAGACGTGCTCTAGGGCAGGACGCAGCCCTCTGTGTCTGGGAGGGCTTTGGGGAACCCCACATTTCCTTGCAGCCAGTGGGGTATGGATGCCACAGAGCAACATCCACTGCAGCAGAAGCAAGTTGTGTTCCCTGTGAAATATTAAATGGGATGAGACCTTGGTGCCTCAGCAAAGGACTCTTTGCTGTTCGGCTTGCTCATGGCGTGGTCAGCAGAATTGCCTGTTTGGCATTTGGTTTGAAGGGGCCACCAGACAGTGGCCCCAGTGGGAAAGGACAGATGTTGGGTCTGGTTGCTGAGGGATGAATGGATGCCTGGGCACCACCTCCTTGGCTAAAACTGGGTGTCTGCTGCTCCCCTCTGATGTGGTTTGCACTTTACCAGAAATGTTGCAGCTGCTGGGCCTAAAGTAGTTTTTTGGGAAAGAAGGAAATTTAACCCAGACCATGCGGATTTGCAATAGCATCTCTCCATTCTTGCCCTTTTTTTGGCATTTTGAGCACCTCCAATCCTTTCTGGAAATCCTTGGTGGCTCAGAGACATGCAGGAATCTCTTGCATTTTGGGTGAATAACCTGGGCTCAGGGTAGAGGTACCTACAAGCATATGCCAGTACACTGCACGGTTGGCTGTAGGCAAACCATCTGCTGCCTATGTATGAAAAATCTGCCCGTGTTTGGGTAGTGGTCACTGTGTAGGTGGTTTGCTGATAGTTGGCATCAGGCTTCACAGTTTGGGTACACCTGCAAAGGAGGTGTAAGTGTTGGAAAGCTAGAATGGAGAAAATTTGGGATACGCTGCCTAAATAAAAACAACTGTAATGGAGAACATCTGAAGTCACTAAATTCCAATATCATAGTAATATAATCTGCTTTGGGTTAAAATCTGAGGACCAGAATTATTAACGTTCCCCTCAGGACCTAGACTACTGATAGTGAGATGATGAACACTCAGCAAAAATGAAACAGAAGAGAAACACTAGGTAAGCATAGCAATGAGCTTTATGAATAGCAATAAACCACATGTAGACCCACAATGACTGATTCAGATGTTCACTGAATCCTTATGCCTCATCTGGGAAATTTTACTCTTTTCTCTGGCTCAAGCATCTGACTGGAGCACATGCAAACTGCACACTTGCTTTGGAGAAAAACGTGGCTCTTGCATAAGGGTCAGAGCGTGGTGCTGTGAGCTATTGTGCAATGGGGAGAGACTCTGCTTGCCCACACTGCTCTTGCCAAGAGATTATAGGTTCACAGTAACAGCCAGTGCCTTTACAATTTTCCTGGAGCTTAGTGAGGCAAGGCCACAGCCGCATTAAAAATTAAATGGAAAGAGCAGTCATAACTTGTAGGCAAACACAATGAATGAGCAATAATGGGCTGGCCAAGTCTTTGAGGACATAAATCTTTCCATCTGAAGCAGCCGAAGGACTTTGTAACCGTATGATTAGTGCTTGTGTTTTGGTTGGATCGGAATGCAGTTAAGGATGTTGTGGGTTGACGTCCGCTTGCTGCAGGTGGTGAAAACCAGAACAAGCAGGATCCTTCACATCTCAGGAGCTGTTCTATAGCCATGGACAAAACAACTACCAGGGCTCCTAAACCAGGGAGGAGAAACAGAGAGAGACAAGGCTTATGGTTGCCACTGGGGACTAAAGTGGGATGGCACTTTTAAACATATTTTTGAGGCAAGATTCCCCAGATCTCATGCTCTCTCTCTCACACACATGCAATTGGTTTGTCACGGGCATTGCTATGACTCCAGCAGCAGCTGAAGCTGTCCCACCAGAGCCAGCTCAGGTCCAGCCCAGCTGTGATCCACATGGGAGGTCAGAGGCTGAGGAAAGCAGAACTGGTTTAAATCCAGTTTGCTTGTCATGGCTGCAGTTCAGTGGCCTCAGGGCAACTCTGAACAACAGTAGCGGTCATGTTAATAAGATCATTGCTAAGACCTGACGTGGTGTATGAGGAAACAGTGAAGGTTGTTGTCCTGGGAGAGAGTTCTTCCCTTTCTCCTTCAATGACAGGGTGCCTGGCATATGACTTACTACAATGGCCAAAGATGAATGACAGAGAGTTTTCTTACCCTTCCAAGATACACACTTGGATTGTTTAATTTTTATAGTCCTTAAAGGTCTGGAAAACTCTCTACATAAACATGGACAGATTGAGGCTGTCTACTCACCGGTGTTCCCGGGACTATATATTTTTATGAAGTAAATTATTGTCTATTATGAAGATTGACCTTTAATTAGCTAAAAGAAGGTTGTAAATGTTCAGAAAGTACATAAACTTATAAAATTAATATTCTGATCAATAATGGCTGGCTGATACATGACAGGTCATAACTGCCTTCACAGAAAAATGTAGTAGCATGTATTTTTTTCTAGACTATTTATTGCTGTTTCCAGAAATTAGCATAACTAATCAGTGGAAAAATACTCTCTCTACCATGTAAAATATAAAATATGTCACTAATTAAAACTGCAGTCAGAAGATCTAGTAGGAAAGCAGTAGGGAGCCTCCTAGAGCCAAGGAGATAAGAAGAGTAGTGAGCTTATTTCAGCTAGAAGTTTCTTTCTCACTTACTTTCCCTGATTGCTCTTGGGCATTAGACAATTTGGGGTGCCAGAACTGTATGAGTTCTGACTCATTTGAGACTGCAGATGTGTGTCTGGAGTCAATGTGGTAAGATCTGCAGTGCTAGAGGTGCCTGGGCTCCATAGCCTGCAGCCCAGAAGCAGCTGGCATCACTCTGGACTGCCTGCATCTTCCTATCTTTAAGGAGAAGATGTCTATTTACACGTGGATCAACTGGATGAACCTTCAGCATGACTACAAAAAAAGGCTCATATTCATATCTGGCTCTGGCACACAATTTAGACACAGCTCTAGTGGGAACCTTTATTTCTTTGAGGGAAAAGGAAATGGTTGAAGATAACTGCTTTGCCCCAATCTAAGGCAGGAAAATATTTTCCCATCACCTTCCACAGAAATCCTGCATGTTTTTCACTCTTTAATGCAATAGGAAAGGCACAGGTGTGGAGAGATTGGAATTTTATTTCCTCCAAAGCAAGATGTCACAAGACAAAGAGCCCTTTATTTGATCATAACATCCTGCCCTGTCTGCCCAGCCTGCCACCCTCAAATCTCAGCACCCCTCCCCACAAGTATCTCTGTCAAGACTTTGATGTCCAATATTTCTGAAGAAAAAAAAAATTAATAAAGTGACTTCATAAATGTCCTAAACTTTCTTAATGCTGAAAATCTGTCCCATTCTATTCTGCAGCTGCATGAATGACGAGAGATGTGTATCACCACTGGAGTTCTTCATTGATTGGATAGCACTCAGACAACAGTAGAAACCAGCCACTTCATGTTCTGAGCATCAATGTCTTGACCTCTGTCACTGGCCTTTATAATTCAGTTATTTTTAGGGCTGTTTTTTTCCTCTCTGGCTAGGAGCTAATACAGTCTCTCCTGTGATCCCTGAATCTCTTCCAAAAAGAGTCCTGACCTTATGTTAGGAAGCACCTACTTTCCCTGGAGCCATGGGCTCAGGTCTCAGCACAGCTGACTCATGTTTTCTGCTGCTGTTTTGACCTCCACATGCTCTGAGAGGGCTCAGGGCTTGGCAGCAAGGGGGAGCCCAGACTCACCCCATGGACTGTCCCTGAACAAGGCTTTCCCCGTGCCTCTTGCACCCAGCCTCTGGCACACCCTGGTCAGCACCTGTGGGGCTGAGATCTTACCTTCCCCCATCTCGCCTCTCCATCACCTTGCTCCTGGAGGTGATAAGGGAGCAGAGCGTGGGTACTTCCTGGGCGTGGGGAGATCTGCTGGGCTTGGTCTTTTCATGCAGGTGCTAGAGGGGAGATTCTTGTCTTCTTTGGAGCAGAGTAGCTGCAGGCACAAACCAACCACTTGTGTGGGGAAGAGTGGGGGATGATCTTTCACACAGGCCCTTCAGATGGGATGTCCTCTTGCTGTGAAAACACGTCAGAGATCACTTTTGAGTAGGGGTTTTCCCTGTGCCCTAACAGGAACACTTCCCCCCTCCTTCCAGCTTTGCATGCCTCCTGATGTTCTGCCTTTTATCCTCCACGTAGCTGGATCCCAGTGATGCAATCTGAGAGGAGAGGCTCTTTAAGATACTGAGACTGATATCAAAACTCACTTCTTTTAGGGAATCAGTCCGGGTCCAGCTGCTGTGTGAGACAGCAGTTAGCTAATGGTTCTGAAAAGGCAGTGTACACTGAGTCCTTGCAGCCTCCTTGGGCAAAAGAATTTTGCAAAAAGAGAAATGTGAAGTTTTTATCCTCTCTGGCATTCTCTTGTTTCTTTTTTTATAAGGTACCTGTCAAAAAATATTTCTGATGGGTTGCTGTAACATGCCAAATTTCTTCATATCTGATGCTTTAAGTTTAACTATATTTATCTTGTTTATGAAAGCTGACAAGTGATACAGCCATAATAGTGCCAGCAGAAATTGCACAGCAATTTTACTTGGGTTCTTTTCAAGTCAGTGGAACTGTTAAATGAGATTAGTGCAGTAGAAGGGTTTATTGCAGCCGTGAGAAACCAGATAGACACATATCGCAGGGAACCAGCGATAGACTTAGAGGATCACATACAGAGACATTGTGCCAAGGAGGGCTTGGCAGGATAACACAAGTGCATCTTTTAGCTCTGTGGAGCTGTGTCTTACTGTATTTCTGATATGGTTCTCCACTCATCCCAACAGCTGTCTCTTCCTTTCCTTCTCCAAACCCTCATATATCTTTCAGTGCCTTATTCTGACACTGGTCATGCTCGTAGCTTGATGAGGCTTTTTAGGAGTAGTGGGGAACTGGAAACAATGGTGCCTGTTATTCTCCTTGCAACCCTTAGCATAGCCCAAGAAAATCTGTGTGCCGGTGGCTACTGCTTTCTGTTGCTAGCTCTGCTTTCTCTGTATAAAGAAGACGTCTTATTAGGAGTACAACTCACTGCTGAAGTAGTTATATTCAGAGAAAAATAAATAATCTTCATAGATAAAGGAGTGCTTTTCCTTACATATGTGAAGTTTTGTAAAGTATGTTATGTTACAATATGGAGATACATACATACCCAGAAGTTTCTGGAGCAAAGAGCGTATCTTGTGCACTTGGAATCTTAGCACAGACTGCTGTGTAAGTCCCCACTCTCTCTGGAGCAGACATAACTCACAGCAGCCCACATAAGGACTTACTGAGATGTTGCTCTGAGGTTCCAGCTGGGATTCAGCCCTTTTCTCCCTGGCTGAGTAGAAGCCCTGCTCATGCTCAGCTCATTTCCTAAAACTCACTTCCTACATGTCATGAAAGGCTATTCATATTTCAGCCCCAGTGACAGGAGAAGGGCAAAGCTGGAAGAGTGTCCAGCTACCAGGTGGAGCAGCAGCTAATTTAGCTCCAGCAATGATAGAGACAGGCAGACACAATGAAGATGTAGGGAAGGAAGGAGCAGCTGGGCAGTGGACAAGGCCTGTGAGCCTTCCAGCTCCCTGGGACATGGTTTGAATTTGTTCCAGCCATTCAAAATGATCTTTCACTTCTTGGCAGAAGCTCACAAAGTTTCTTAGCTAAGCAAAGAGAGCACAAGTCTTCATTGTGCATGGATAGAGACAGACACTGGTCATTTGATTATTGTTGTTGAGAACATAAATGACTGCAATGTTGCAAATGCCACTGGAGGAAGTGAGAGGCTCCCTCATGAAGAGGCCTTGGATGCTATTTGTATCCAGAAGCATCCTGAGATGAAATCATAATTGTCTGGCTGAGTGACCATCCCCACACTCTGATGTGTTGCTTTTTAACTGCACTCAGGAGACTACTGCTGAAAGAAAGGCATTTCTTTATCTCCCTACTAATATATTTTCCTTCTGTGGCATCAAGTTTTCCTAATGGATACCTATGCTTTGCAATGGTGCTTACAGACTTGCCTCTGCAGACCTCAGGAAAGGTCTGTACCCATACCGAATAAGTTGCTTTCCATACCCCAAACTGCTAAAAAGCTGAACAGAAGAAGGATTATTCTCCAGACTTTACAGATGGTGAACAGAGGCTACACAACTTCCTTGTGATTATTCTGGAAATCTGTAACAGAGCCAGGCCTTGGACCAAAATTTGTGGTGTCCCTCTGCCAGACTGCAACCACAGTCTGGCCTTTCTCTCTGAAGGTACATATTTGTAGAGTTTTAAGGTCAGAGGAATGATCACCTTATCTAGGCTGACCTCCTCTGTGTCAAGTCCAAGAACTTCTTTGATCAAAGCATATTTTACAGAACAGAATACAGTCTCGATTTGAAGACACCAGGACATAGGAAATAATTTTACAACTTCCCTCTGTACTGTTCCAGTGGTTAATCATCTTTGTTGCTGACTTTTTTCATATGAATGAGTCTGGCTTCAATTTGGTTCCTGTGATGCTTCTTTTCTGCAAGATTTAAAGGGCCTTCTCTGTCTGTGTTTTCTTCCTCTCCTTTCCTCAGACAACTTTTTCATGTGTCTGGAAAGCAGTCAGGTTGACAAGTTACTTGATGCTGAACCCTGGGAATGTTTCTTCTGCCTCATGCCTGTCTTTGGTTTTTTCCCTTCTTTTTCATAGTGCAATAATTAGAAAGCTTAAAAAATGAGAGGGGAGAATGAAGGAAGTCAGCAAGTAATATTGTTTACTTCCAGGTGCAGTGAGGAACGTGTAACCAAAGGAGAGGGATTAGCAGTGATGATGCCAAATTCTGCTCTCAGTCATATTTTGAGTGATAATTTGAAACTTGTGTCTGTTAGGTAAGGGGCAGCCTTTTGTTAAGTGGAACTACCAGATGAACACCTGCTACCAGATACTGATTATGTGGGACTCCAGTGCTGATTTGAGAAGCCATTGTTGCAATGAGGCTTTTCCTCAGGCACGCAGAATACGCTGTGGACTACTTCTGATAAGAAGAAAGTCTCAGAACTTCAGGTCTTGTCTCTTTTCCCATTTACTGCAGACAATATACCACTGATACTACATGAGTGTGTTTTCTTGTGAGCATTGGAATGATATGAAACAGGTAGTTGGGAAAAAGCTTGGGAAGATCCACAAAGATGAAAAGATGAGGGAACTGAATTGTAAGTCATATGGTTCGGTATAAAACACAGGTATAAGTGTCCAGGGTTTTAAAAGGACCCATTTTCCCACATGGATGTTATCTAGGCTGAGGTGACAGTCTGTGGTTTGTGTCTGTAGAGTCTAAGACCTCTTATTCTGTCCAGAAAATAGCTTAGATCTAAAGATTTCAAGAGAATCCTCTGCTTTATCAGCGACTCAGAGCCCATTAGTCTGAATGCGAGTACATAGACCACTAACACGTGTGAAGTGTGAAAACAGAACACAACAGTGAGAAATGAGTCAATACCAATTAAGCATAGTGAAAAACAAAGATGTGATGTCATCAAAGCTTCCGAGAAAGAGCCAGAAACATCAGAAGATGTAGAACCTTAAGAGAAAGAGCAGAAAGGTGGAAGAAGCAGAAGCTGATCAAGATCAATGTTTAACCTGTCTCAAGAAGCAAAAGGAGAAGTGACTGACAGCTGCCCATAAGCAGAGGCTCACTGGGGAATATTCACAGCAGTTTTGAGTCTGGGACAAAATTCAGAGTGCAGGGCAGACTTCTCATAAGATTTCTAGTCTGTTTTACAGATACCAGTGCAAAAAGTGAATTCCAGAGAAATTAGTCAGGAAAGCAAAATTTCAACCCCTTGTTTCCTCAGGGAAGCAGCACTATTGGCTGTAGCTGTGTAGCTTTTCATACCTTTGTGACTTCAAACTGAAAGTATCACTACTTGGATCTGGTACTTTATGAAACACGATCTAATAGAATTCCCAAATCAGCTAGAAACTGATAAGTCACTACGCCATTGCACAAGAGCTTCTCTGTTGTATATGACTACTACAACACTTGTCACCACTCAGTCTATGTTCTTCTTAAATGCCAATTACACTTCTTTCAGGCTTAGCTTACGTTTTTCTTTTTTTTCCATATGGTGTACTTCTATAGAAAGGACATTTAGAATTCAGGCTTCCTAAAGAAAATCTTCCCAGAGGGAATCTTCCTAAAGGGAAATGGCATATATTTAAAGCAACAAAACATAGAGCGTGTGTTGCTGGAAAACCATCCCATGCATTAAGAGACATTATTAATGGGCTACTTTTTTCCTGTTTTCTTTCCAAGAATCTAAATCAAACTTGGGTAAAAGGGCAGATAAACCAAGGACCCTTGAAAAATTAATAGGAAACAATGAAAGCATCCACAGCTCCATCCCAAAGCCCTTAGTATATTGTATTCTCTACTGTTATAGCCAACATGGTTTTTATTGGCTGTAAATAGGGAAATAATGTTAGGAAAGTCACCATACTGACTTCAGGAAGCACAAAACAAAATTTAAGGGATACATGAAAGAATTCTCCTTAAAAGTGCATTTCTAATTCAATTTCTGCCTCTGTGTTTATCTTGCTATCAGACAGATGAAACCTATCACCTGCAAAACCTATTTATCCTTCAAGGGAGAAGCAGTTCTCTCCTCATCTGTGGTTTTCAGACATGAGGTGGAAAACACAGCAGATGCTTGCTGTCCTGAATAGGAAAATCAGAGATGGAGCTGAGGAGGTGTTTCCAGTGTGCAGCAGAGTGCACAGGAGGCAAAGCCACTGGGCACTTTGGCTCAGAATCCACACCATGCCTCGTGTGCTTCACAATGGACATAGATGTAAGTACCTCTCTGCAAGCACTGGAGCTCGGCCTGCACAAACCCAGAATTCCAGTTTGAAAGGCTGAGGTAAAAAATACCTGAGGAGTGAGTAAAGTCATTCAGTGAAAGTTATGAGTAGATTTTTCCTACTCAGAGCAATTGGCTTTGGGTAAATCTTCTTAAATTACCCCTGGTTTTAGGTATCTCACTGCTTTGGGTTTGTTTCCTTGGTTTGAAATCCAGCAGGCAAAAGCAGAGGGGCTCCAAAGTATGTAGAGGTTAAGAGGAGATTGCTACATGCTCTGGAGCTGCAGATGTGGCCATTGTTGGAGACAGGAGTTTAAGGTCCAATAATCTACTTTTCTGTAACAACCTGTGATCTTATTTGTATTTCATCGTGTCTTTCCAGAGTCCAGAAGTCTTTTGTAAATGGGTTTCACTGCTTCCTTTGGGGAGAACTAAAAGAAAAACTTATGGCCATGACCTCACAAATTATAAATAGATTTAAATGGTAGCAGTGGGCCAAGCTCAGGAGCTGACATCTAAGATACAATTGAGACTTTTGCTGATACTGACAGATGGTCCATGTCTGGAATTTCCTTTGTGTGACACCAATTCCTTCATCCATAAAAGAATAGCAGAAAAGGAAGGAAATGCTTTGCAGTAATTTATACAGGAGAAAACAGAAAAAAGATGTTTGAGTACCATCCCAGTACAGGGATGAATTAAATGAGCATACACATAAAATGTATCTCTTTAGGGATTTCATGTCAGCATCAGCTCCTTTGTATAGGGAGGAAATCAAAACTAACATAATGCCACCTTCTGTCACGGCTTCACTATCCATTAAGACAGTGCTGCCTTACTGGGTAAAAGGAGATAAAAATTCATCCTCTATTAATCAAAAACATTTTAGAATGTGACCCAATATCTGCACAGGTGAAACCCACAGTAATAGCCTGAGCAACATCAGATCCTAATTTAGGCATCTTCTATTATTAATTGTGGCAGGTTTGCTGGAGAGCACAGAATCCTATCACAAAATCCTCTGGGTAACAAAGCCTTGCATCGCTGTCTGAAGCAGGAAAGATGAGGAGGTTACAGGAGGACACAGCAGAGCCAAAGGAGGTCACTGGATGAGTCATTCGCGCTCAGGTATTCACAGCTACCATTTCCTCGTTCCCATCACCAGACAACACTTGTCTTAGCACATTATTCCCAGTTTTCTAAGATTTTATTTTAAAAGCCAGAGTGCAGGCTTTGGATGATCACAGACTAGCAATCGTGGTCTCTGAGACAGAGACTCACACAACCCAGCAAACTCCACTGGACATCCTGCACCTGCATGGCCTTTCCTTGATATCCATGCCAGTCTGACATGACATGATGTTAAATGAGATCAGGATAACAACAGCCATGGGAGGTCAAGAAATTTGTATGGTGTATAATCAAATGTGTGCCTCGAACAGGTAGATTCTCGCTTTATGAGATCGTGGGAGTCAACTTTCATTTAGGAGAAATAAGCATTCAGTGAACTGAGGCCCTTCTCTTTTACATACAGATAGGCTCCTCTGTTCATCTGCATTCTATAAAGGCTTGTTATTCTTCTGTGTTTATCAGATCTGCGATATCAAGGAGAACAGAAAACGTGTGTGATATCCGCCAGCTGGATTCCATCTGTCTTTTCTCTGTGGAGATGGAGTTTCAAAGGCTACATCCTATCTACTGTCACACCCTCTCCCAACATGAGAAGCTAAGTGTAAAGTTTGGCCAAAGTGTTGGAAAAACTGTATCTCTTTTGTACATCACAACTATTTCCCTACCTACACAAAAGTAGCATTCTTCCTGTTCTGGCATGCAGGATGTATTGTTGCACTGTATCACAACTTTTTATTAAATAAGAGGAGTCTAGCCAAAATGATTTCAGAGAAAGCTGGTTGGGATTTTTGTTAGGGTTTGTTTTTTTTTTAACTGGACTCTGTGCACCTATGTGTGTGTTGGTTGGTTTGTGTACTGGAGCAGGGTCAGGGGGCTGTGACAAGTACAAGTACTGTTTGATTACAGCAGAGCATGTGGTCTCATCACATTTCTGGGAGGGGAAAGAAACACCTACCTGAATAAAATCCCAGGTTTTTTGCTCTTGAGCTTATTGAGGCTTTGCCATTCACTTCACCACAAGCCCTAAGGGACTGAAGAATTTAAGTTTCTCAGGATAACACCCATGACGGAGCAGCATTATTGCAAATCAGCAAGACTCAGTGATGTTTTCTTGCCATAACAACTAGAGCTCTCTCTTCTTTGGGTCCAGCAGCTGCAACATTTCTGGTAAAGTGCAAACCACATCAGAGAGGAGCATGAGACACCTTGGGTTTAGCCAAGGAGCTGGGAGGTGTTGGCCCATCCATTCATTTCCCAGTAAGCAGCCCTGAGCAGCCATCCTTTCCTACAAGAGCCACTCCATTCGTGAAGCCACAGAGCACAGAGATATGTGAAAGGCTAGGGCTGGTGTCCAACAGTCCTTCAGGAGCCTCCTTTCTCCCTGGTGTGAGGCAGATGTATGAGCAGAGAGGGAGCAGCAAGGGCCAGCACAAGCATTTGTCTCCAGACCTCCCCAGCAACTCCTCTTTCACCAGCTGGGAGGATTTTCCATATCTTTGCAAACCCTCTGTTAATTTACCTGCCCATTATCTTATACATTTTAAGTGTGTATTCCTTTATATATTTCATGGTTGAAGGTTCTCGTCCCACAGATCAGAGTCATAGGAAGAGTACTCTGACTCTGGCCAGAACATCCATCTCATTTTAGTGGAAGCATAATTTCTTTGGGTTATTTTCAGGGGGACATGTTTTCTTTGATGTTTAACCAGGTAATACCAAATACACGCCAACACGTACCATCCAACAGACTGCTAGTGGCCACATGAAAGCAAAAAAGGCCTTTGATAGCTGTGCATTAGCTGTGCATCTACGGGTATTGCTTACTCTGCCCTGGTCCATGGTCACAGGAAGCAACATCTGCCCTGAAAATGCAATGAGTTAAGACTGCCAGCAACTTGCACTGACCTTTCCATTGAACCTCCCATTACGTTATGGGTTCCCATTGAAAAACCGGGTCTGGTTACTAGTGCAACTGCGCACACAGACATGCACTGCTTATTTTGAAACTGAGCTTTGGTGGGTACTAGTTGTGAATTCCTATGCATATATGATTTTTTTTGTGACTCGTGGGCACTCTTCTAGGAATGCATAAGCTTGACTTCCACAGACTGCCCTCCATAATTAGGGTGGGACTGAACTTGTTTCAGTCATGTACAAATAAAGACCTGACAGAGGTGTTTGGTCTCCCCATAGGGCCGGAAGAGATTTATAGCAGAACTGTTCCCCCATCCTGTACCCATCTCTGAGGTGTCTATCTCTGTAAACTACTTGGTTAGGTCTCTTAGATAATGGGTGTTAAGCTAATTAACAGACTGGGGCCAAGCTAACACCTGTGACTGACTGCTTGATGATTTACATGAAGAGTTGGTGAAGCTTTCTCAAAATGCTCCTCTGATTTCTTCCCTTGAACCTCACTATAGCACAATGATCTGAATCATAGAACCATAGAATCATAGAAAGGTTTAGGTTGGAAGGGACCTTAAAGACCATCTAGTTCCAGCGTCCTGCCACAGGCAGGGATGCCACCCACTAGATCAAGTTGTTAGGGGCCGCATAAAACCTTGAATCCGCCTTCAGAAGTACTGTGAAACTGAAAAACTCGGGCAAAATCCCATAAAAGCATAAAGTGTGGATTCATGTATTTATGGTAGAGGATCAAATGACCTCTTCTGAGAAGGGGTTGTGTGCTGGAAAAACAGGAGGTCAATGTAGGGAGTTTGGGAAGGATTCCCACGGGACCTAGTCTCAGAGGCATAAAAATGCAAACAATCCTTGAAATAAAGTATGAGTCAAACAAGGATGGAAATCAAGCTGAGGAGCCCAGATAGCTCATGAGTAGTTTAGGCACATGCCAGGCCCAGAGGCAACTCCTCAGTTGCCAGCACCGTTGCCTGCAGATTTTGCAATGGATCCTACATTTCAGGATAGCTAGAACCCTACCTTGGACTGAGATCCTATAAGAATTGCTGCTGAAGGAGAATTGCGTACAGCAGCCTGAGGCACAGAAATGGCACCCAGTCTCTATCAGAATTTGTTCTGAAGAAGATAAACCCTGGCTTGCCAGCCCTAGAGCATGGTGTACAATCTTCTATGAACAGGTAGAGTGTTCATTGTCAAGGCAAGCTCCTCTGCAACTCCCCCATCTGCCTTGGGGCAGCAGTTCTCAGCATGATGAGTTTAATCTTCCTGCCCGTTTCAGCTCCAGGGTCTCTTCTGTCTGCTCAATAAAGGTTCAGCTTCTGGTCATGATGGATGTGAGCTATTCCAACACACTTGCCCCAGAAGTTCCTCACCTGATGATGGCCTTGTGATACCAGCACACCTCACATGGATGTTTCCTGCCTTTGAGACTTGAAAAGCTAAATAGGAAACACAAAGAGTAGGAAGAAGGAAGGATTACTGTTAAATGGTGAACCAGCATATCAAGGGATTAGCAGATTCCCTCTGAGTCATCCAACAGGTCTGCAGGACAACTGGGGGCAGCATCCATAATTTCTACATCCTTTTCTTGTTCCTTATGCACAAACATCTCTCCTCTCTATTTTTGCTAACTGGAATGATGTTTCAGTAAAAATGGTTATCAAATAAGCCACTGAACATCAGTCACACAACCCTCAGCCATTACAGACCTGGGCTAAATCTCTCATGGTGAGCTAAGTGAAGGCTGCAGGTCTCTGCAGGTGGGAACTGCTGGTTTACCCCACACATGGCAGAAAAAAACTTCAAATTAGTCTCAGCATTATGGCACTTAAATCTACCAGGGGATGTCTGTCTCCCTAAATGCCAGCACCTTAATTGTGTTTGGTTCTGGTTTTGGTTCTGGTTTTGGTTTTTTCCATAAATACTCTCAAAAAATAACCTTAAAAGGCTGACTGTGGCCACACAAGGTGCTTGCAATAGGACCATGAGTGAAGGCCTGTTCTTGTGAGATCTAATCATAGGATTAACCAGCCTGTCTTGATCCCTTTGTATTTCAGATCAAGATCATTCTCAAACCCTGACAGAGCAGGTCTCAAAATGCAGCCTGGAGCTCAGCTGAATCCTTAGCTTTATCTCTAATATAAATAACAGTGACTTAAATTTCTAGTCTAACCACTTAAAATAATACAAACTTAATGGACTGAAGACCTGGGGAAAGATAATGTGTTGCATATTCCATTGTTTTCTTCAAACCACATTTGTAAACAGTCATAAAATACACAATAAACAATTACCTTCAGATGCAGAGCCAAATGCTGCATCTTGTAACTCAAACCCACAGGTAATAGAAACAAGCTCTTACAAACTCATGACTCTCATCAGACATGCAGGACCCCTCACTCTCTGTTCATGTGGCATTCACCAGGCCCTGGGGTAACGTTTGAGTTGTCCTCAACACCTTACTTCAATTTTGCATAAATTCTGTTTCAGATATACTGAGAAAAGGTCACATCTGTTTTACACCTCTGTCACCTGCTTCTGGCTCTTAGACCGTGGTGAGCAGCAGTTACTGTAATGAGTGACACTATTCATCACATCCCAGGAGAAGGTGTCCCAGAAATATACCATACAATGGTGATGGAATAAGCCCCTCTGATTAGAAACATGAAGAAGCAACATTTTCAGTGATGTTTGGCCCTGTTTGGAACAAATGCATACAAAGAGTTGATAACAGCCTCATTTCTCTTGTTTTTTGAACCTTGCAGGAGTTAATATCTACAGAGGGTTTTTTGAGTTCCATTTCTTGTTTCCTTACCACTTTCATTGAATAACACAGATCCAGTGCGGATCCGTGTGAAGTCACACCCATAAAGGCACTGGGTACAATGGCCCATTCACACTGGCCATTTTCTGGTATTCTGATGCAGTAAATTGCTAAGCTCTACCTAAGTGGCCTGTGGACAGAAAGGATGTTGAGCCAGGTCCTAGAGTTAGGTTACACTCTGCATGCAAAGACAATAAGGGCAAATGCAGAGAGATCAGCTTGTGAAGGAAAAATACAATAAATAAAAGGAAGGTGTGACCAGCACACACAAGCACCTGGCTGCTCATCTAACCTTAGCAGATCAGGTCATCCTGCCTTTCCCTATAAGAGAGAGGAACCCTTTTGCTATTTCTCTGGGAGTCCCCCGGGGTCATTGAACCCTTTTCTACTGCATTCCTACAAGCAGCTTTTCCTCAATCCTCCTTGTGAGTGACCCTTCTCTTCAGGAAATACAATTTTGCACCAGGGAAGGGATAGCCTAGATATCAGCACATGGATGGAGCCAGAAAGCAAATCTTCCAGAGAGCCTGGCTTAGTAGTCTGGTTGTTGTCATCTGTTAATGCTGCTCTAGTAGCATTTCCATTACTGGTCCTGACCTGCACACAGAACCGGGAACAACAAGTCCACCTGCCTCTTGCCGTGCTGGCACTTGCCTCAGAGTCTTTCCAGGGTGTTAAACCATTAGAGTCCTCTCCTTCCAAACAGCAATAATGGAAAGGAGTATTAGCAGAGTTTGGACTGGAGTTTAATTCAGGATAAAGATGCAATGTTGGAGCAGCAGGGCAGGCAGCCAAGTGCTCTTTCATAACTGGGTGGGTACAGCAGTATATGTGGGAAGAATGGCATGCCTCAGATGTACTGCAGCACAGAGCACATCCAGCACAATGCTGGCTCAGCTCTCGCTGGCACCATCATCCTATTGCTGCTGTTGTTTGAGGCTCCTGGGTCAGACACAGCCTGGGCGAAGGTCTTTTACCCCCCAGCCCCAAATACTAGGTGAACTCTGCATGCAGATATGTTCAGCTTGGTTGGTTGCACACTGGGGTTGTCGGGTTGTTGTCCTTTGAAGTGAATGTCCAAGCAGGTGGCCACAATGGCTCCTGGCCACAGTCCTCGCTTCCTTCCTGCCCAAGAATGTCCTCCATGACAAAAGATTTCCATGTGTTTCTAGCCAGGATAGCAGAGGAAGCAGGAGAAGGTGTTTGGAGAGACACTGGGATGTTTGTGAGTCCACTGTCCACGGCCTGGGTTGTGGCTTCACCTCCCATCCAACAGTGAATTGCACACTTAGAAAGTGCTGCATAAGGGGGGTGAATTTGAACAGCAGCAAAAACAAAATTAGGGGGAAAATACCTGCCTGCATAAGATTGGTGGAAAACCAGAGGGCTGTGGCACTTACATGAGGAAGTGATTTTATACACATCACAGGGCATGATGATCCTTGATAGATTCAGGATTTCCATTCATTTCTCTATTAATTTCTTGCTCCTATAAGGAAGAACTCATACACGTTGTACCTCAATCCTTTGAGTAAACCCTCATCAGAAGAACTGACTTCTAGTTTTTGCACATCCATCTCAGAGTGAGCTTTAAAGACATGCTTTCACAAAGTCCAATTCTCCTTTGAAATGACATGAAGTTAGAAGGATCAAACAGATATGAAGTTAATGTATGGGGGAAAATGTTCTGGAGCAGTCAGAAGGGACCATTATGATTGTTTTGTATGGCTTTCTTCATGAGCTATAGAATTTTACCTGGCAATTTGTGAGGCCAGGGAACACTATGATAATAAAATCAGATCATTCCCAGGCCTGACAGAACTGTGTGCCAAGTGAGCGGCAGGCACACCTCTTCCATAAACCTTTGCCCCAGAAACAGAGACAGTGAAACAAGAATAACGCCATCCTGTAACAAAAAGTAGAGCCTTTCACCACTGCACAGCCCTGTTTGTGGCACAAATGGAAGGCTGGACAGCAGCTTTGAACATAACCCTTATATCTAAAGGTTGCTCCAGCTCAAAGAAGCCCTAAGTGTGGCCCAGGGCTACTCAGAGAGCAGCTGTGAGTGCATGGTGAGCGCACTAGGGAAAATGTTGTTTTCACCCATCCGAAGCAGCTTTTCTATGGAGACTAAGGCTCTGTGGCTTAAGCTGGGATTCAATTCATTCATCCTTAACCATCTAGCCAGAACCAGTCACCCAGTCTGTCTGTAGCCCTTGGAGAAAGGTGGGTAGTGGCTTAGATGTTTCCCTTGGGAGAGGATGATTTGCCATCTGGAGGTATCTGTCCTTACAGGGCATAGCAGGACCATACATGACTAGGTTGGGTTGAAAGGCAAATGTTTAGATGAATAGAGCCCATGAGATAATTCTCAACCTGAAGTTGCACCAGTGTGGTGCCAGAATGCTGCGTAATTTTTAATGAGGTTTCAAGCAAGCTAGAAGCTGATGCAAAACTTCACCCCAAAATGGAGCCCTTGATGCCACGAGTTTTCCTCAACACCTTGGGAAAGTCACTTTATTGTGATTTTTAGGGATACATCAGATAGGCTCACAATCAGTTCAGTGCAACTTCATCCACCTTACAGAGCAGAGTTACTGTCAGTGAGCCGAAGAGTCCTGCTGCTGACACAGTACTGATCCCCCTGCTCTTTACAGGACCTGTCTCTGCCATTTCTAGGGAGTTACATTGTGTTTTCACTTGAGAAGCAGCAGGGAAAACAGATTGTGGGAGTCCTTGGTTCAACTCCCTGCTCAGCTTGAGGAAGTTCAGATTTTCCGCCGTTGGAGATCCGTGGGCACAGCTGCTTTTCAGACCCACCACTTCTTCCTCTGATCTTGTGCTTATATCTAGAAAGGGACCACGAAATTCACATAGTTGGACAGATCCTGCAGCAGAGGGGTTAGGGTATTACTGGGGGAGAGGACAAAGAACATGTGCCCGAGGAGCCACCTACGTGTTTTGCATTTACATCCCGGGGGCAGGGGTGAGGGGGATCCGCTCAGCGTATCAGACAGATCCTCTCGGAGCTAAACCTCACTATCTTGATTAACAGTGGGGAATGATAACTGGATTTCTGACAGACCCATATGGAACATCCCTCACAAAAACCATGGTTTCATTCCCCAAACTAATGTTGCTCAAGAAGGTCCTGCTGGCTGCTGCTGGGGAAGCCTCCACAAGCTGCATCAGAGGGGTCTGTGTCAGGAAACTCAATAAACTTACAGCGTGGCTCAGCACCTTTATGCATGGTTTTACTGGCCTCTTTCCTACACAAACACTATTTTGATGAATATTTGGCTTTTGTGATATTTATTTAGAAAGAAAGATTTCCTCTGTCTTAAAACTATTTAAATCTGACTTCCCATTCAGACCCCTAATCTGATACAGAGCAGCACACAGACTTTCATCCAATGCCAAAGAACTGAGAACAAAACAAGGTATCTCTGAACTGCAGAGAGGGGCAGTGTGGGGACAGGCAAATCCTCTTGGGCCCTGGAGCTTACACAGGCTCCAGGAGTTTTACTTTGCACAGTCTGCCTACAAACTGCACCATACAGCATCTGTATTTCATCTTTAATGAGGCAGTACTGTCATTTCAGTTCTGATTTCTTAATGCTTCGTTTCTACAAGTAAAACAATGCTCTTTGCTTGCACTATTTGAAACACATGAAAAAAATGGTCAGTGGGAACTGGAACTAAAATTGCAGAATTAACCTCATATGTACTGTAACTCTGTAAGCTGTAGGAAGAGCAGCCTGAACCAAACAGCAGCAATAATGCCTGGGTTAGGGCAGGAGAAAGATATTGAAGCTGACTCAGATGAAAGATGCTATTGACTATTTCCCTTTTTTATTATTATTGAAAGAAAAAAAACCTGAAGTTTTGTGTATGTTTTATGTATGGCAAAAGAAGTTTGCCATACAACCTCCTTTCTTGCAGTCTAAGTGGATTTGACACTAGAGGAGGGGTCATCTGATATTTTTTTCACTCATCTTCTCCCCATATTATGAATTAAATATAATGCTCCTTCCCTCTCTCCTCCTTTCCTTGAATGTTCCAAGCATTCCTCTTTTACCAGCTCTGATTTTTTTTGTCCTTTGGTGGCTTGCTGTGTTGTCAGTAATGTACCAATCCACATACATTTAAACAGGTCTAATAATACTGGAGGGTGCCCATTGCTGCTTTTGAATGCTTTTTTTCCCCTCTAAAAGGCCCCATTCTTGTGATTACCTTTTCCCTGGTCACCATGTACAAGCCAAGAGCTCAGCAGTGTGGGAGTGTGACAGTCTTGAGACATTTCCAAAGCACCCAGGGGCAGTAAATTAAGGTTGACATGACCCACCAAGCACATGGCAGCTCCATTGTCAGAGCTCGTCTAACAGGAGAGATTGAATTTCACACTATGTTTGATATTAAATCTCTCCCAAGCACAAGCTGACTTGGCTGGGTAGAAAAGACATTCGAGGATCAGCAGTAAGGACCTTGGCATGGGAAGGTGCTAGATACTCTCTGCCTTCATTTGAAGCATCCCCTTGCAGCCTCAGCCCGAGCTCAGTGCACAGAGGATACTGAGGTTGTGTCTGCCCTGTCCCTTGTACGTGTGCCACCCCAAAACCAGCAGCTACACCGTGTTCCTGATCTCGTTCCCACCCCCTCTCCCTGCAGATAGTGTTCTCACTATCTCTCCCCTCAGGATAAGTCAGGCACCACCTTCCCATCCCTGATTCCCTGACCTCCTGTGTCCCCTCACCTTCTGCAGTGTCCCAGTATTGTCTTACTTGCTGCGGAGCCAGGAGGAGCATATGCTGCTCTGCTGGCCATCCCAGCCTGGCCAGTTGGCCAGAAGATGGATCCTGCTTGAAAGCAGTGAGAGGTCACCTTTGACTTGAGCCAGGCATCTAAAATAAATAAATAGTTTCAACTCTTCACTGGTGTCACAGGAAAAGCTCTTTGCAATAGGGAGATTATCTTCTTTTAAGCTGGTAAAATGCAGTGCTTTAAACTCTACACGCAAATTATTCTGAAACTGAAATGAAAAACTAGACTGAAAGAGTCCAGTCAGGAACCAGACACAGAAAATCAGACAATCGTAGAAAATCATAGAACGAGAGAATCATTTAAGTTGGAAAAGACAATTAGGATTGTCTAGTCCAACCACAGAACTACAGAATCATTTAGGAAAATGGACATAGACACAATAATTCTCCCATTACCGTCTCCTTGCAGTCCTCATGAAGGCTCTTTCAAGTCTCTTTCAAGTCTTTCATCTCTTTCAAGTCCTGTGAAATCCAGAGCTTGATTAGTGGGCTACTCTAATTACATTTGATTAGCAGTGGCTTGATTAGTAGTTCACATTGGATATCATGAGTGATTACTCCGGGGATTTGAGGTACGGGGATACCTAAAACTCATCCAATGGGTAAATGCAGAGTTTCCAAGTCCATTACAATTGGTGTGTGCTGGAAAGCCAGATACCAAATCAACATTTCACAGACATCTGTTTGTGCCTGAAGATGCAGATGTGTCCTTGGATTCCTTCACAGTCTTTGTCGCATGTCTAGTTGATGCTGTTCAGGAAAACTTGTTAACACAAAATATTCAGAGTTTAAATAGCTCAACCTGAAGTAGTCCAATGTGCAGTTTTGCTCATGGGGTTTTAAGGAAAGAAAAGGGCTTTTGACTCAATTTGCATAACTTTTCTCAGAGGACATTGCATTTCTCCCAGCTATATGATATTGGGATGAGGATTTTCATTTGTGCAATGCTAGAATACTTTTCTTTCTCTAGAAAGGCCACAAATCTTGATATGAAGACAATATGAGATGGAGAAATGGCTGTTTCTCTTGCCACTTTTTGTTTCAAAGGTTAGTTATCTACACTTTTAAAACTCAGACTTCATCATCAGCTTGAAATCATCTGGCTTCAGCACATAGACTCACTAAAATGTTCTCCATAAACTGAGGGAACATTTTAGAATTTGGTCGTTTCTTCATGAGTGGGTACGTACCTCTTGTAACCAATTCAACCACTTCACTTCCTTTGGGCTCACTGAACAGACAACTTCGTATCTCCCAAATGTTTTGCCGGTGAAGGCATTTTCTTTAATCCTCAAATCATTGTAATGGTATTCCTGTCAATTATAGGCACTGAAACTATGTTTTTACATTGTTTGGGCAGAATTACCTCCACACTTAAAGTGTTTCTGGTCCCTACTAATGCCTTGGATAAACCATGACAGCAGAACTCAGCCTGATGAGTTTTCCCACAATGGCCTCTGGATAATTCTGATCTATTTTTTTTCTCTTTTCCTCCATGTATATACTGCATTTGGCTGCATTACAATACATTTTATCAAGACATTTATGCTTCTGGTTGACCATGCATTTCTAATTCCTGGCTGTACTACCAACTTCAGAGTTTTCCCCAAATTTTATCAGCAAATTTTTTTCCAGTTTCATTCATAAAAAATTCTGACAAACACTCAGATATTTGTTCCTATTGCTGTGTCTTACTTCCAGAAACATCCCTGTTTAATAATCCCCCAATAACAGAGGCTTTTGGGAAGCTGTCAGCGTGAGATAGTTCTTATGCTCTTTAAAGCACACTGACTACTGTGTTCCCATAACTCTCAGTGATCCCAGTGGAAAGTGAAATCCTCAGCCTGGTCCTCAAGGCAATGTCAAAGAAATGTATTAACAATTCTGTTGGATATTAAAAATACATTGCCCCACTCTGTGATCTGATTGTAAAGGCTGATTGGCTAAGCATGAACAAAAACTAAGCCTTTAAGGATCCTTAACATACTTTTCTTTGTAATTTTAGTTTATTTATCAATATCCATTTCAAATATTTTTAAACTCCTTGCCAAATGGCATAGTGCATTCCTTAACAGGGGGACCAGTACACCAACAAATATGTTCTGCACAGTCCTTCCTTTCTGTAAAGATTCCATTCACTGGGTTACATTAAAATAACTGTACCATTGTGCTCCTTTAGACAGGCCATGGCTGGTGTTTCACTCCCTGCATGAGGGCTCTCCTCTGGGAAAACTGACAACATGAGCACCCATGCTGTCAGACTCTTATGAGGCCCCAAAAAAGACTTACTGAGGAAGTAGTTCTGGAAATGTCCTGCTTCTACACAGCTTTTAGGGTGCCTTAGGTACCAAAAGCAGCCTCTGGACTGTGTCTCTTTACCCCAGGCCACCTGGCCAAGCACTGAGGAAATGAGGTTGCAGATGTTCCCCAGTCCTTCACAATCTGAGACTTTCTGTCTGTTCAGGGAGCAAGCAGACTCATGGAAGGATAAATTTAGCTGGATACATGGCTCATGTGACTAAAATAACTGCACATATGTATAATGAGAGAGAAAGAGGCGCATTTACAGGTACACACATAGGCTGATTTTTTTCTTGGAAGCACTTTGTCTACTAATTAATTACCAAATAAAGGCTGTGCTATTCAGTGATGCAGTTTTTTTCACATTTTCTAGTTGTAATCTACTTTGAGTCTCCCCAAGGGTCCTACACGAGCACTGGATTACTCCCATTAGCTCAGGCAGCAGATACTCCTGGAGTGCACTATGCACCAGGGAACAGAACTATCAGCTGAACTGAAGGGAGTAGTGAGGTTTGCAACAGCATCCACACCGGGAAGCCCAGGATGAGCACAAGATAATTTGCATTTTCTTCCAGGTGGCAGAAGAGACTACTTGCCGTATCTTCAGCTGACAGAAATCTGTGCAGCTGCATTGACTTCTAATCAATTGACTTCAAGCAAACTCTGCTGATCCAGGTGATGTCATCCCTTACAATGAGAAATACAAATGGTCACACATCTGCATGCCACACCATCCAAACCCCTTCCAGCAACTGCACAGTGGCAAAGCACACCAAATCTCCCAGTGGCACTCAGAAGAGAACAGTGGCAGGAGGTTCTCAGCAAATTCTTTACCAGTGAAACACGGGCCACTGAGATCCATTTTTGCCTCTAGGTTTTCATTGGGTCATAGAATAATTGGAGTTGCAAGGAACATTTGAAGGTCACCTAGTCCAAGCCCCTGTAACGAGCAGGGACATCTCCAACTAGATCAGGTTTCTCAGAGCAACCAAGGTCCTTGAATGTTCTCAGGCAGGGATTATCTGTGAACTCTCTGACAAATCTGTTCCAATGTTTCACCACCCTGATTGTAAAAAACTTTTTCCTTAAATGTATTCTAAATTCACTCTCTTTTAGTTTAAAATCCCCTTCATGTTCTCAGTGTTTCTTAGCGGCCACTGGTCCCGTCCTCCACTTTCAAGAAGGGCTTTGTCTGTAGTGCAAGATGCAACTCTGACCAGAGATGGGCTGACTATGATTATGTCATTACTCACTTTCCAACTACACACCACCCCAGAGACAGCCTAAACCACCCATCAGTGCTGAAGATCAGACAGATGAAGGCTGCTTCCAATTTCATTGATTACCAGGTTCACAGTAACACCCTTTGTGAAATCAGTGCTGATTTCAAACCACCAATAACAAAGAGCAATACTGCCATTACTGTCACCAGTCACAACAACGGGAAAATATTTGCTAGCACAGGTATTAGGAAGTTTTTGGCCATGTGACTTAATTTACTTTTCTGGACAGTATCATGGTTACTATGGCAAAGTTGGACTAAAAAATATTGAAAACTGAGTACATAATAAGGAGGTCATGTAACTGATCAGCAGAGACTGCTTTTGCGCCTCATCTGTAAGTTAATAAATGAGAAATAAACCCCATGTAACTCAGAAAGAGAAGAAAAAATGAAGGCAAGAAGAGTAAAAGAAAAAGAAACCCTTGAGCTAAGAAACCCTTGAGCTAAGAAATACAACACTGCTAGAACAGAAAGTACTTGGATCTGTATTTTTGTTCAAGGCAAAGGTGATGTGCCAGGTCTGGGCTGGGACTAAATTCAGATAGAAGTTATAAGCAGTGCCAGTACTCAGGAATTCTGGATTTGGCCTTCTGCTGAGATTTCATTCACAGCAGTGTGCATCAAAGTGAGTACCTAGACACTGATGGAAACTGGTGGACCCAATGCAGTTTTTTTCATTCACAGAAAGACACAGCAAAGCAAGTACCCACACAGCATGCTGGGGAAAATGAGTAGAGCTAATGCAGTTCATATGACGAGTCTGACTAAAAGAAATATTACTGGCACCACAGGATGTCAGCTGGGGCTTTTAATTCCTAACTGGACTCATTCAGACTGGCAGCTCTGTCTGGCTGGGCTTTATACAGGTGTTTTTCCACTTCTGGCTGCTATTTTTCCCCAAGAGTACAAGGGCCAGGCCTCCACCAGCCTCCCTGGGCGCAAGGTCAGTTCTGGGGGCACGTGGGGATGCAGAAGAAAACTTTTATGCAGCCAAGCAACATTCTGGCCTCCAGCTCTTGAAAAAGTTTCCACTGGCTGCCAAGCCCTTCAAACTGCCCAAACACTTTGGAAATTACAATATCTCATTTTGCTGCCAGTTGGGAAACCTGTTTCACTGCATTAACTGTCAGAAAACAGAACACACCTTTGCTGGGGATGGATATTTTGTCTCATTATTATCAAAGTGCAGAGTTAGACGCTGAGCAAAGCTTTGTGGTGTTTTACTCAGGACTCCCCATGAGGGCCCCATATCCAAAGGCAGCACAAGCACACTTCTACATTTTTTTCTAGGCTGAACACCTACACTTGTACCAACTACAGAGCTCTGGCTTGTGTCTCCCACCCACAGCTCACATTTCTCTTGGATTAGTGTTCTCCCATCACTGCTATTAATGCAGTCACATCAGGAGATCCAGTTGCTTTGTGGCCTGGAAGGCCCTTGACCATCCCCAAATTAAAGCGCTCTAGGCAATAAAATAGTTGGGCCCTAAGGATTTTCTTGGAAATGTGCTCTGAATGAGCAAACAGAAAAGAAATTAGTGCTGTATTGATACTCCTGGCTCCAAGATCACCTTTTGCTTGGTTTACTAAGAACTGATATGCACTAATGGGAAGCTAAACCAGCTTTAAAAAGTCTTTGTCACATGATGTCTCTTAATATACCCAGTTAGTATTTCAAAGGCATGTGTCTCTTTGCAACTGGAGGGTCCGTTAAATGTCCTGAGCCATTTTACATGCATTTAAGACACACTTTCCTCACCATCCATGCTGGAGAAATCTGGACTTAGAATTCCACTCTAAGGGGGAAAATTAACTTCAAACCACAGGTGTCACATGCTGGTCCCGTGGTCAGAAAAGGAGGGCAGGACTGGTATTTGGGCATTAATCAAACCTCCCCTCCCTGGATAGGTGCTGGCTGCATGGAGAGGATCATAGTATGTATAATTTAATAGGTGGGGGAAGAAGGCAAGAAGAACCAGGTCTCCAGCCTGGATTTATCTGACCTTGGTTGAGGTGTAGGAAATATAGAGATGTCAGCCTGTCTGTGCCCATAAAAAGCAGTAGTCTGAGCAAAGCAAAGCTTTCTTCTCCCTCCAGATATTAGTTCAGCTCACCAAGATCTGAGTCATAGATTTGTCTCTACCTCCATTTATTATGAAAAGAGCCCATGGCAAATTCATTCCTAACTCACACACGTTAGCAAGGTGTCTGTGTTTATACGGGCAAATATATGGGATGAAGCTATATTTGGATTTTAGCCATGAAACAACTAGGGACAGACCCTCTTATGTGGCCAGTCAAACTCATCCAGTATGTAACTGTTGTTCTTGTTCTGAATAAACATCCAGCAATGATGAAAGTCCTCATCACACCAAAGTGCTGTTTTCAAAGGGAATTGCAAAATCTTTTTCCTAACAGAGTCTCTAAACATACAGCCTTAAACTTACGCTTGCTGAAGTCATTTACAGAACTTACAGGTGACTTTTGTCAAGGCTACCTAAGGCCCATAAACTGCTATGCATGGCAGAAAGCTCCTTGAACACTGGCTCAGTTCAATGATTTCTCTTCCTTGGTTCCCCCTCCCCTCAAGGGCTGCTAAGCTCAGAGAAGTTTTTAACAAGCTGACACCTCTGAATGCACATTCCTTCTTGCCTTCCCAAGGCGCTGCTCCCTATCTTTTGGTCTTGTGAAGTCAATTTATGAAATGTAAAGAAAATAGCAGACAGTATCAAGGGCATCAACAGGAGTTAATGCCCCTGCCCAGCTTCCCCTGAAACCCTCCCCCACACTCTTGCCCATGTCCCAGGATCCCATTCCAGCTCAGCCCAGGGCCATCAGCACCAGCCCCAGTTGGTGACAGTCCTGTCTCCAGTCTCATCTCCATTTTCTCCTGCCTGAACCTTTGAGTGGACCTTGGACTTTGTGCCCCAGGGCCACCTCTCCCCATATGGAGAAGAATCCTGTTTGATTCCAAGTTTGGGCAGGCATTGGTCATTCAATATGTTGAGTGTTTTCTGGTTAAACTGAGGTTAACTAATATCTTTTTTAAAAATTTAAATTACATTTTTCATTTTTTTTTTTCTTTGGCCACTGTATCAGAAGTGACCAGAAGAAGAAGCAGAGCAGCAAGGAATCTCTATTCAGAAATCACCTTGAAGATGGATAATTCTGTGGCTTGAGGGAAGAAAGACAGGCTGGGCTCCATCCTTCCCTGAAAGTTAGGAATGGGGATGACCTTATGACTGATCCTATTCATAGGATTTGAATTAGCTGCATTGTTTTTATTTTGTTTGATTATTTACATGTGTAGGAAGCTGAATTTCTAGGTCATGCAGGTGAATAAGGTAGAGATTGTAACATCCTCTGGGAATGGTGGGCACAATATTATCCACATGCTCAGTCTGGCCCTGACCTGCACTCCCAAAGGGCTACATTGTTTGCAGGGACAGGAGACAACATCCAAGTCAAAGCAGGAATTGTGTTCCAGAAGGTGGTGGGACAGAGGGCTAAACTAAAACATCCATCTCAAACCCCATGCCTCTGCTCTATGAATAATACCAGGAGTATGTCCATGAACTCCTAACTGCACTCTTTAGCCTCTGGAGATACCAACACCTCCCGTTATGCCATGACCACACTGAAATAATTCCTGCAACTTCTCAGCATCAGCACTAAAGGACCCATCACCCCTACACCACCTGTGTGCCTTATAAACATCAAAATACTTTCCAGCATAAATCTTCAAAGGTCTGCAAGAAACTATTTAACAGCTCCTCTCACTTCTTACCTTCTGCACTAAGAAAGTAAAGTGGCAATCAATGCTGTTGTATTTATTTCCACTAATGGTAGGTCACAAAACTGACTATGAGACCCTATCATGACATACCATGGGCTATTTTCTAGTCAGTTCATCTCTCTGTTACCCGTGAACAGTTACGTCAAAATGTCCTTTGGCCTCTGTCTGCCTGGAAAATCCATCTTACTTTTAAAGTCAATTGGAAGTTGTATCTGGAAATCCTTGGATAACTTACTCTTAGGGTAGTGTTTTCCAGCATAGAAATAAACTGGCTAGGAAAATATTTTACTCTCCGTAGGGTCATTCACTCCTATGTACAAAATATAACTCATTCTTTTATGGGAACAATTGCCTCTAGAAACGTGAATCATTCATGGGTGGTGCCTACAGCTTCAGTCTTGAAAGCAATTAGAAACGTGAGAAGGTCCCGGGCTGAAATGGGGCTTGTGCATAACTGAAATGAAGCACACCAAGTCATGGTCACCATGCCAGGCACACATTCCTCAGGGGGCAGAAATCCAGAGCCACCAGCACCACCCCATCACAAGTGCCCCATAGCAGCTTGCATCCTCACAGAAGTGCTGTGAGCTGTTCAGCCACTGAGCACCAGGTAACCTGGGGGATCCTCATCTGGGCTAATCTGCTCTGCTCTTTGCAAAACCTGATTCCTTCTCTTTCTCATTACTTCACGCCATACTGACCATCCAGTTGAAAAAATCTGGCATAAATTGTAGGGACTTTTAAAAGTTTTCAAAAGGCGAATAATTTGGGATTATTTGAAGCCTTTTGCAAAGTAAATTGCAGATTAATCCTCCCACTCTGACAATGCTTTCCCAGAACAAAGAAAAACATTTGGGACTGTTGGTTCATATGTGCTGTAAACCTTCAACACTGGGGTTGGCGAAATGCACAAACCCCACGGGCTGAGTGGTATCTGGAGTGGGCTGCAAACCAGTTCACTTCCCAGGGAATGTTTGCGTAACACAGAATGAGGGGCAAAATCTGCAATGGAGAATACTTCCTCTGGCCACAGTCTTGAACAGTGTGCGCTGAAGGGAAGTGACACAAGCAGCTCCAAGAAGGTCTGGAAATAAGTGGTTTTCAGCTGCATCCAAACACAGGATTATTTAGCACTTTGTTGCTCTGTGCATGTGCAGAAATCACCAAGGGAGCCAATACAATAGATCAACAATACACCTGAAGAGCTCAGGCAGGGGTCAGGGAGCCCCTTCCAACCATCTTCCCCAGGAATTCCCCTTGTATAAATCAAAAAAGATCAATCTCCAGCAGTCTTAGTATTTAAAATATGCTCAGCACCAAAGACAAGCATCTGAAGCCCACAGTTCCATGTTTCAGTAGGTTAATTTTGTAGATGTGCCTCTACCAAGACCAAGTTCCTCCAGGAAGCTGCCCTACTGCCTCAGTCAGAGCATTTGGTGGGCCTGTAAGAAAAAAAACAA
>VZTI01001779.1:349513-388860 GCA_013397865.1 Struthidea cinerea | reverse complement strand
AACCAAAAAAAAAAAAAAAAAAACCAAAACCCTGCTTTCTAGAATCAGAAACCATAAGGCAGAGAGTTCCACTTATCACTATCTGCCTAAATATATAAATAATCCTAAATCTGAAGTGTGTGTTGGACAGCACCCTCAGGCTATCATTTTACACCCAGCTGTTATTCTCAGAGGATTCTCAGTAAATCCAGAAATAGACCCAGCCAGGAGTCGGGAACAGGCTCAGAGGAGAATGTCGCCATATGGCAGCTCCCGACTCTTGCATAAATGTATTGATTAGCTGAACCAGCTTCAGGATGTCTCTATTAAGGACAGCAGCATCAAGAGGAGACATAAAATTATCAGAAAGATGAAAGAACACCTGAACTGGCTGTTCCTTTCCATTTAAGTATCTTCTTGTCCAAAGTATGACACTGATCACATGAGAAAATTTGTCAGTTCAGTTTAAATCTGAAGCTTAAAGACAATTCCAAAATAAAAATCAAACATAATAATATTTTATTGCTATGACAACCCAGAATAGCACATTAGCAACCCAGATGACAATATTCTTCCTCCTCTAGCATTGACATTGGCAAGGAAAGAAATTATGTTGGAGTTTTTAATATAAGTTTTCAAAAGGGAAAGATGATCGCACATTAAAACCCACCATGAAAATAGAATCCTCAAAGAGAATTTTCTTTAGCTGTTTAAGCAGCTAGTGAGTGGGTTTTGAACTGCATGCTTTAAGCCAGAAAGGAACCTGTTGCAAAACAAGTTCTCCCATTCACTTGTGTGACCAAGAGAAAAACCACTTTATCACAGAGTCACGGAATTATTTGGGTTGGAATGGAGCTTAAAGATCACCAAGTTCCAACCCCCTGCCATCAGCAGAGACACCTTCCACTAGACCAGGTCACTCAAAGCACCATTACTGTCACCAAGACCAGTCCAAGACCAGTTCCATGGGGAGAAAAGCTAGCTGCAGACTTTAATTTCGTCTGGGACACAGAAGTCCTCATTGTGTCCTCTTTGGTGACAGGTGACACACCTGGAGCAGTGGGTCACAGGAGGGGACAGATGCAGTGGGCCAGCTGAATGGGGCAGGGGATGGAGCCAAAATTTGGGGGTCCTTAAAACAGTGTCCCGCATCTCAGAATCTTGTAGGGACCTCACCGTGCTCTGACAGCAGAGCCAAGTAGGAGCTGGTCAGGATGGATCAAATGGATGTCAACCATCAAAAGCCACTCACTCAGAGAGTGAGATTTGACAGTACTGGGATGATAAAGAAGCCAGAAGGAAAGATATTTTGATTTCAAAAATAGGTCAAACATCAGGTATTAGGCTGCACATGCCCTCACCCTTCACTAACAGAACAGCATTTCTCAAAGGGCAAAACGTTCTTTTTCTTGCTGCTGTTTGTACTGCATTTGTCTGAGCCCTGAGGACCCTGTACAAATCTGTATTGCCCTGCCCAGCAGTCTGGGAGTGTCTAGAGGCAAAGGCAGAGCACCTGGTAGGTACACACAACAAAATCCATCCTTGGCACAAGCCAACCTCTACAGGAAAACCTTAGCATGGTGCCCAGGGATTTCCTCACACAACTTCACAACAACAGCAAAGGGATACATTTTTCTCCATTTTCAGTGTGCCTGGATGGCTTATCATGATGTTTCAGACCCAGAGGTAAGATTGGGCCTGGGGTTTGGTTTTGGGATTAGTTTGTGCTGGACATTCCTCTCCATGAATAAAGAATGAGCATCCCAGCATGGCACCAAGGAGCTCTGTGTTGTGGCTTCAGATGAGAGGATAAACCCAGGTTTTCAATTGCTTGGGACTGTAGTTGCTGTCTTGCACTTCTGGAAAAGCTGAAGCTGCTTACCATGACACCAAGCCAATTTCATAGCTGGGTGACCACTGAGGAAGTATGAAACAGCAAACAAACTCATCCTGAAAAGTTTTCTAGTATTGCATTTTGGGTTTAAAATGTTCGTACAGAAAGTTCTGTTAGTTCAGAGAGTTGTTGGCCGAAATGGATACATTTTCCAGGGAAGTCAGCCAGTTTTTAAAGGAGGCCAAATCTGTTTCCACATGGAAATTGGCTCATTTTTGGAGTATAGATGAGTTTTGCATAAAATATATTAAATTCCTTCCCCCACCCACAATCATATACGCTTTCATACATCTTGATGGGAGAACTGCTATTCCACCATCACGGGGAAATGCAATTTCAAAAAGTGCAATATTATGTAATTAAAATGCCAGTCATGTCAGTATGGATGAAACAGGGAAAAGAGAGGGAAAAAATCTGGAAAACAAAGATTATCCAATTCAGGCAGCCCTTGGAAATGCTTTTTCGATCTATCTCAGCTCTTCCAGAAGCTGTACATGGATGAAGATACTGTCAACATTCTTGTTCTTTCAAAAAACAATCAAAGCCTCAGCAATAGAAAATGAAGTTAGGAAAAAAATCCACAACCCATGACATAACTATTAACAACTGCATGGTATATTGCCATTAATTAGCAAAAGGCCAGTTATACAACTTGTTCAACTTTAATAGCCCTCATCCTGAGACCATTTGGACAGCAAGTTTGTTCCAAGAAGCACACCCTCCTCAAGTGAAGAGTATCATGGAAAAAAGAAAGATGTTTTTTAATACATACTGTACCAAAGGACCAAGATGTGCCGAAAAACACATAGCATGTACCAATGCCTCTCTCTGAAGTGTCTGCCATTTGGAATATTGTCATTTAAATACTTCGCCTGTTTAGTCTATTTTGAATGGCTTCATTACAGGACTGCAGGGAAATTCTCCGGAGAAACTGGAAAAAATGTTTTGGAAAGTATTTCAGATTAAGAATTGTCAGAATGCCCCATTTTAACCTTTTCTATGAAAGAAAAAAAATCATTGCATGTTGACACACAGATATGTATTCTACAATATGTATCTATAAAATAGATAGGAAATTCATAGTAGCTTGACTCAAAAATATATGGCTTAGAAATGATCGAAGAAGATCTCAGGTGGTCTGCATTAAATGCTAAAGGAGAAATTCTGTCAAAAAATGTCAACATTTTGTCAATTTTCATGAGATGGAAACCCAAGTCTTGCCCTCCTGTAATCTTACACGTCCTAGATCAATTGCATCTTTAGTAAAGGACATCCTAGTGCTTGATTGACGGATGTGAAACCTTATTCCAGATAAGCTTGACACTACAGTGACGTGTAATCGTGGCACTCAAGACCACGCTGGCTATGAGGAAGAAAGCTGTGCAAACAGGTAGGAATCCCAGTTGATCCAACTCCTCTCTTAAAGAGAAAGGTCATTGCTTCATTCAGGTATTCACTAAATATAGAAAATGTTTAGGAAGCCAAGAACTTTGATCTGGAAATACTTGTAGGCTCAGTATTGTGAAGGGATGAGGGAAATGTTTAAAAATGATCGAGGGAAACAGATGTTTGGCTTCTCCATCCGCTGCCACTAAATCAGACACTGGCCCAAACTAGTATTTAACACAGGTGTTTTTCCACAAAGATAATCCTGCTTTCATTCAGGACATTCCTCTTCCAATAAAAGTCCATCTGCTTGCCTAGCTTTAGACACCAGCATAAATTTTGGCTTGTCCAAATGGATCTTGCAAGGGGGTCTCTGCACCAAGGCTGAGAGAACCACATGCTGCTTAGTGAGAAATCACAGAGCCGCTCACAGCTTGAGCTGTCTGAGTCACCAGCTGATGAGAAACTTGACTTTTTGCTTGATTTTTTCCCCCTGTTCTTTTTAAAGGAAACTTTAAAAAACAAATAAACCCTACAGGCAAGCAAGCAAACTTTCTCATTTCATAGGCACCTCCTCTGAGCCATGGTTAAATACACCACAAAATCCATTTTCTCATGGATTTTTTTTCATTTATTTCCTGCTTGCCTCCTTTTGTTTTCCACAGGCATTAGTGTCATTTTCTCCTCCTGCACACAGGCTGTGAGCATTTAGTTCCTTCTCTCTGACTTACACAGTAAAGGGCTACCAACTGTTACATGCCCCAGCAGCTGCATCCAATTCCCCTTTGCAAACGAGAAGCCACACTGAGATGGTTTTTGCTAAGGGAAGGTGATAGCAATAATTTTGCAGGTTAGGTTGCAGAGTAAGGGCAGAACACTTGGAAATCAAGTCAACCAAGTCCTCCCTTTGCAACCCAGCCCTAATTTAAAGCCTAAGATCACTGAAACACCCCGTGGTCAGCCCAGGCTGAGTCCCCAGCTCACAGCTTTTCTTCTCTCAGCTTTTCTCCTCTCCCAGCTCATACCGGTCACGAATGATATAAGTCTATAAGCCAGATGCTTATGGACTAGTCAATAAATACAGATAATAGCTTAAAACGCTTTACTCCACACAACTGTCCAGACAATTATCTACTTAACTTATTTACATCATTCTTATTATGTCTCATCAGCTCCCATGCATTAATGGACTTTATCCTCTGCAAGAGCCTACCACAATAGGACAAAAAATCATGTCAACATTTGTTCCTATTTTTCTTATGCCAGGGTTCTTCTGATCATCAAAATAATTTTTTATCTTGAAAATGCTACAAAAACCATGCTGTCAACAAAAGCAAGTTTGTACTGGAAAGTTTACAAGTTCAACAAAAGTAATGCTGCTGCTTAACAAAACTGTGATTGCAAAAGAACTCAAAACATTTACGCTGCCATGAGTGTAATTTAAGGATATTTAGCCTTTGCTCAACCTTTTACAGACAAAATGGTGTTTCACCCTATTATAACAACATTTAGATTGCAAAATTTAACGGAGTATTAGCAGCAAAACTGCATTGTGAATGCTAAAGCTGTATTACAATACTGCAGCTTTAAAAATAGATAAATGATTTCATAGAAACGGCCTTTTAAACTTTTTTATCATAAAAAATTAATTGCAAGCCATAACTTGTTTAACATCAGCATATGGGGTAACTTTGTTTATGGCATATATTTTAGCTCCCCTTTAATTCCTAGGAACAATAGGTAACAACGTGTCAGTATCTTACAGCAAATAAATCGATGATAAAATCCCTGGTCTTTCATTTCATAGTTCTGGATTAACCCAGAGTTTGTGTAGCAAGGTATGATAATTCTTGTAGTTTGGGGACCACTACAGACTTCTGCACAGGCTTCTGCAAACTGAGTTCATCAAAGCTCAGTCAAGATGAAATACATGGGAGGATGTTTTGCTTTCTCCAATTCTGAGAGAATTCTGGGCAAGTACTCGGTAGAGACTTAAGTGTACCCAGACACAATAAAACACACTTGGTTCAGGGTACCACAATTTAGACACTCCCAATGAAAAAAGATCACACAGATCAATAAAATACCTATCTTCTGAAATAATTTGCTAAATAAAACCCAACATTGTGATACATAACTTGAATTCACACATCTTTTCAGCTTTAGGTTTCCTTTGGGAAACTCCGCTAAGTGTTTGCCCACAAAACCAACTCTCATTTTTTCCTCTACCCTTAACACACATTTTACCCACAAAGGGTAATACGTGCTCTTCTGTTCATGGCCTCACAGGCTGGAATTGGAGGTGAAAGTTGTTTTGGGCTAAAGGAGTATACGGCTGATGTATTGCTTCCATTTATTATTTGATCTCATTGTATTATGTGCTTCCTTATGGCACACTCAATAGGTCTGTAATCATGGGGAACAAGATAGAAAGGGTAGGGCAAGGATTGTATTTCCTGCCTTGGCTGGTGCATAATTTTTATTAGAGCTTATTTTGAAACACAACTTTGAGATAAGAATCCAACATGAAGGATTAGAGATACAATGTTCTGGGCTAAAAACTACAGTTATTTATTTTAGTTTTATGTAAGCAATATGAAGAGTTAATACACTGTCCACTTTTTAATAGCTGAAATGTTTGAGCTTTTGTTTAAAAAAAAATGGGAAATGATACAGTGCTGTTTAAAAAAATTGTTTTTCCAGCTCCTTTGGTACAACAATTGTTTGATATAAACTTTCATGACACTGTGAGTTTCCTCTCTGCTAATAGCCCAAATGTTCTTTTTCCAGCAGGAGGAAAGTGCTTGTGTCCAGGGATAGATCACACCAGCTGCCCCAGAGCAAGGAGCCCCGTGGTGGTGCCAAGGCGGGGCTCGGCAAGGACACCGAGCCGTGTGGGGTTTGGCACTTAGCGAGGATGGAGGGAGGGATATGTGCATGCAGGGAAGGGGAGGGGAGAGTCTTTTTTGAAGGAAAAGCCTTGTATAATGTGGCTCGTGAGGGAAAACAAGACATGAAGTAGAAAATTAAATGCAGCTGTTTGCTTACAAAGGGGAACAGGCAGCATTGTGCCTGCCCCAAAGCCCTGAGTGCTGCAGGGAAGGTGGAGGAGTTTGCAGCAAAGCAGGTGAGATGTGGGTAGAGGTTTCATCCATCTGAGGACATGGGGAAGGGGTGACCTGCAGCTGAGAGCATGGCAGGTGGGCAGGGACAGAGTTGGCAAGAGGCTCAGGGACCAGCATCCCTGCTCCACTCCAAGAAACGTCGTTCCCCTTATGGGGATGGACACCCTGAGATGTGGATATCCCACCTCTGGCCTTGGGGCTGGGCAAGGCAGAGGGCAACATCCTCTGGCAGCAGGTTCCCAGAGATCAGAGGGACAGAGCCATGCTTTGATCAATGCTCTGATGACTTTTGGGGATTAAGGCTGAGGAAGTGAAAGAAAACTTGCAGTGCAGCCGCATGGCTCTTGGAATAATAAAAACCACTTGAGAAGTTGCAGGTTAGGACAGGTATGGTCAGAAGTTTTCAGAAAAATCTTCAACTCCTTCTTGAGGTGTCTTGTTGAAGTGGAGACCTCGCCAGGCTTTTACTCATAAAGAAAGTTGAAAGATCCCCCAAAAAAGTCTTGCCTAGAAAAAGCATGTTGCATGATCTCAGGTCATCCAACATCTTCACACCTTCAGCTGCCTGGTGGGGGTAGTCCATGCCTGACTCCCAGCTGTACCCTTTACACACACAACACTACTTGTGAGCAAGAAAACCTCGTAATGAACCCTGACCCAAATAGGTCAGGACCTAATGGACCCAAATAGACCCTGGGACTCTTCAAACCCTTTGATCGAGGAGTGCAAGTGTAGATGGAAATCTGCACCCCTTACCATGGGCCTCCACAAGCAGGTTCCTCCTGTCTCTGCTGTCAAGGGGGCACTGGCCAGGGCCAGCAAGGTTCCCTTCCCCACCTCAGATGTCTGCTACCAGCCCTGCAGCAAGTCCAGGCTCCACAGTCCTGAGCTCTTTCAGGAATCAGTCCCTCCAGTTGGGGTCTGCAGAGCCCCTCTTTGGCCTGGCCACACTCTCTGTGTCCCCCCAAGGAGCAGGGGCAGGCACACGAGCAGTTATTATGCTCAGCAAATGCCCTGCAACACCCTGACTTGCCATCACTTAACCACTCCCTGGACTTCTCACTGCAGGCATTATCCAAAGCCCCAGACATTTGATATGTGTACGCTTTGTCTCAGACTTTTTTGGGCCCTCAGTTGGTCTGTCCAAGCAGATGGGATGGTGCAGATATTGCAACAGTAAAATGGAGGAGAGTGGTGAAGTTCTTCTGCATCAGATGTGCAGCGGTTAATTTGGGATGGCAAGAAGCCCACAGTGGCCAGTTCCTGTGTCCTGTCCAAAAGGTGATGACATTCCCTGATTGAAAACATGATCCTGTGCACCTCACAGACAATTGTAGTCACAGCCTAAATTGTATAAATCTACTTTCATAGAAGATAAAATCTTCCCTTGTATTTTTTTCCATTGCTCAATTAACTATTGTTTTGCTCAGCATGTTTTAATCATAAGTAAGTTCATTAATAGATGTGCTCTTTGGAGTCATGGGGGACTCTGTGATATAATAGCATTAATCTTTCTGAATAACATCATTAATATCCTTTGCCCCTTAAAGGCACCCACTCTGTCCCCCAGGCAATTATAAAACTTTGTTCCATGGTACTGGATGAGCTCATCCAGCTAAAATGACTACAATGCATGTCTGCATAATATTGCTGTTAGCTGAATTCTATTTATTTATCCTACTGGTCAGACACTATTAGAACATGTTTGTGAGCATGTTGGTTCTTTGGCTTTACAGCCACCAGGTCAGCTGCCTGCTCCCCACCTGGATTTCAGGAGAGCTGAACAATAGGAGGGTCATGAAAGAAGAAGGAGATCTAGAAATCCCTAAACTGGAAGCTTTTTGACAACTCTCTTCAAAATAATCTAGAAGTTGTTTGTTCGACCACTAGAGTTTGATCCTGTTAGAGAGACTCCCATTAATTCAGCAGCCTTGGGAATGTTGCTAAGCCTCCTGTTGGCATTCCAACCAGCATTACTAAAACAAAATTCCTAGTTTCTGAGTGAGCAGACATTGTTCTGCCCAGAGCTGGGAAAGGTGATATTGCAGATCTCCACACAGTGAGAGGCTGGGCCATGTCTATTAAAGATTTCCAGCACCAGACATGTTTGAATATATTACATTTTCCATCCAGACACTTACATCTTCCCATCTTGGAGTCAAGATTCAAACTTCTAAAACATTTGGGTTTACATTTTCTTCATCCTACTTCCTTATTAGTGAAACAGACACACTGCTCTTCCCCCCTTTATAAAGCAAGCTGGGAACTATAGATAAAAATTCCTATACAGACGTGAGATATCTGAATTTTTTCATGGGTGTACTGGGTAGCTGCTGTGTGCTCTGAGCAGAGCAGCAGAGTTTGTGGGCTTGCTGTGTTTATTCTGTCCATATTTGGATGGCAAGAGGCATAGGCAGGAGATGAAAGTAGTTCATATAATAAAACTGGGTTTGGATAAAACTCAGCAGTATATTGCTGCTTCGTTTTAGCACTCCTGAAATAGTAAGACCTTGTCAAATTCAGTCCCAGAGGAGAGGACCAGGCAGCTTTCAGCTTCAACATGTGCCACATAGTTGCACTTTGCCATATTTGCTCACATTATGGCATATATGTGTGGAGGAAGAAGGGAAGAATTTCCCCATTTCTAAGCTGTAAAATGTCTTTCAACACCTCTCTTCTTTACTGTAACAGCAATTTGTCCTTACTGGTCACAGAGAGAGGCGATTATACGACTAGAGCCACTCCATCTGCAAACACAGCCATCCAAAATGTGGATCCAGCCCAACTTTAAGCAGGGGGAATTAAAGTTTTTTTCTTAAATTCCAATTTGTGTCTCAAAAACCCCCCAAAGCAACCCAACACTTCTTGCTACCTCTTTAATTTCCAGCTATGCACAAATTCCAGAATATAGGACCACAGGCTTTTGACCAGGAGTTTCATAGGTGCTGCCACAGGCATGATGCACCTTGAGGTTGCAAGCTACATGAAAAGAAGGGGAAGAGAAGCATTTCATGGACAAGGAACTTTGCTGAACCTTGAGCACAAGGAGGAGTGGTCAGATGCCACCCACCACCAAAGGACAGTGTCCAAGGCCAGGTTGGATGGGCCTTTGGGCCACCTGGTCTAGTGGAAGGTGTCCCTGCTCATGGCAGTGGAGTGATGGAACTAGATGATATTTAAGGTCCCTTCCAACCCAAACCAGTCTATGATTCTGTGATTCTGTTTGCAGCTTTGTAGTCAGATTTATCTGATGGGAAGGTACAGAGAGGATGGGGAGGCTGCGCACAAATATGACAGCATTTGAAGCTACCTGGAGTCTGAGACTGGGGAGAAGGCATTGATCAGAAACACCCTTTTGTTCATTCCTGTCTCATTCCAGAGGAGCAGAGGACACAACCACCCTACCACACAGGGATGCTGCTTCTCCTGGAGGCCAGAATCTTGATTTTAGCAGCAAGGGCACTCCTGGGAGCAGAGTGCCCCCCCAACTCCTGCAATGTTAGAACCAGTAACATCTTTAGGTGTTTCTTCTGCCCAGTATAGCTATGTGGGATGAAGGGATGCAGTCATCTCACTGAGACCAGCCCAGCATATGAAATCAGGGTGTCCTGCTAACCAAAACTGAACATGCAGTGACCTGGGTGCTCCTCTTTGCTGTGCCATGACATTCTTTCTGACATCAGGAAAACCGCAGTGCCAGAAATGCTCTCTCTATGAAGTGGGAATAATATTTCCTTTCTTCCACACCTGGGCTGTCCGGGCTAGTCAGCCCTTTGGACAGGGATTTCATCTGGCTGCAGCTTTGCAGATAAGAGTGCACAGTGGGAGCCCTGATCCCAGCCAGGGCCTCCAGGCACAGCATTACAGGATGATGAACAGGCAGGGCAGGCAGCAGCCCTGCCTCTTGTCCAGCTCTCCCCCTGCACATCAGGGCTCCAAAACCTCTTTGTGAGTGATATCTGCAGAGCAGCCACAGATGCTGCCGACCCCACAAAAGGAGGGTGAGACAGGTTTTCAACATATCTCCTCACTTCCATAGGGGCATGCAAGTTTAGGAATATTGGTGAAATAATTCCTCAGCTGCATCTGAGGCACAGGCCAGAGCAAACTCTCTGCTGACTGCAGACCTGTTGCACAGGAAGCTGCCTCGCGGCTCTCAAACAACATATCTGGTTTAAACCTACTTCCAGTGCCTTCATCCAAATGTTCCTGCCAAAGTTCATATCTCTCTGAATATCCCACCCCTCTGCCTGCTCCTGCCTCCCGCTCCCTCTCCCTCCATCTTCCTTCCCACAGCCGTGGGAACAGACTTCATCACTTGAGAAAAATGCCCTGCTCTTACCCCCCGCTGTTGCTTGAAGCAGACAAAAAAATTAAAGTCTTTTGAGCAGAGAATCCTTGTCAGGACAAGAAATAATACTGACCTCAGTGAGGATGGCACGTACTGGCGGAGAGGTGGCTCAGGCTGTGTGTGCCGCAACCAGCTGTCTGTGGGACTACAATACAGTGTGGAGGATATGGAATATAATTTCCCTCTCCATTTACATTTAATACAATGGCTTTGGACCACACATTATTAAAAAAAAACAACATGAAGTCTCGGCACTTGGCTTTCACTAATGGCTTGTTACTCCTCTAACACTGTCTCTTCAGTGAAGAGTGACAGCGTGATTTGTGTCTCTCCCAAAGACTCCCCTTGCCTTCTTCCCTACCCTGTCTGAAATTTCCTACTTTTTAAAAATAACACCTCTGTATAACAGTGGGAGGACAGGACTCACATGGGTGGTCTCTTATAATGAAGATAAAGTATCTGGGAACAATATTTTAATGTGTTTTTCTTCTAATTGAGTTTTTCCAGCCTTTGGGATAATTATTTCTACCAATTAGCCCAGTGGTATTGTTAGCTGGAGGCAACCAGTCCTTCTTCAGGCCTCTGACAGAGGTTTACAGTACGCACAATGGTGCATAGTCCAGTTTATGAGAAAAAAATTGCCCCTCTGCTCCCAAAAGTATGGGAAACAACTCCATTGTGAACAAACGTTTCCCATGGAAATTGTCCTGAGAAGCTTCAGAAGGGTCCACGTTTCAGATAAAAGCAAGTGGGTGGAGATTGTGAACTACAGCTTAGGAAAGAGGGGGTTATCCCTGAAAGTGAGAGTGGCACAGGAGAGGGGAGGCAGGGGACAGCTTTGGCCCTGGCACCCTGCAGTGTCCCAGAGGAGATGCTAAACCCCACCACTCTGGGACCAAGCCTACCCCCAGCAATGGAAGAACAGGACAAGACTGAGCAACAGTAAATTAATTAGGAGAGAATTTTAAGCCCTTCTTTGCAAACATAAGAGCTAGACACTTGTTTTTCCTAATAAATGGGAGCTGAAAGATGATGCAGTCAGGTAGCAGCCAGAGCAGTGGCCTTGGGCACAAGCCCAGAGAGCTTTGTTTTACCTCAGCCCCGAGCAGGGCAATTTTTAGCAGTCTGCAGAAGGAAGCTCTTAATGGTGAGGAGAGAGGTCTGGCAAGAACTCAGTGCAAAGTCCCTGCAGCAAAAATATATAATTGTTATAAAGGTAAAGACTAGTGAGGTAGTAATGTATAAGCCGGTAGAAAATAGGCACAACACTGGGTAATTTCTAGCCACCTCTTACAGGACCAAAAATATTTGCTTGGGCTAAATTCAGTCAGTGAAAGCAGCAGAATTTTTCAAGTCGAAGATGAAGGGGGCCTTTGCATAGCCTGCAACGCAAATGACCTGGTGATGATGGACATACAAATATGAATTCTTACCTAGACTTAAAAAAAATACTCTCCCCAAGTTTTTTTAAAAAGTAGGGGAAGAAATGCTCCCCTGTAGAAATATCTTAGTGGAATTTTTTTTCATTAGAAAATGGTCATTCCTGGCAAAGGAAGACATTTGTGGAAGAAGAAGAGCATCAGGAGAGATGTCTCCAAATTCAGATTTTTAAAGAGAAATACTATAAAGATAGCTCATTTTATGAACTCTTAGACGTGTTTGTCCCTATCTTCCTCACTTTCCTTCCCTTCCCAGTAAATTCTTCCTGTATTGGGGTACTCTCTGAATTACTGTTGGCAATTTCAGTGCTTTAGCAAAGAAGCAGAGAATTTATTACTGAGATAAAAGTCCCAAACAACCATTTCAGCATGTGCTAGGTGTCCTGGCAGTAAGTCCTTTACACAACAAATATCTCCAGAGCCAAGAAGACTGAAACTTCAATGGAGTCACTCACATGAAGCCCAGGAAGGTGTGGCACAGAGGTTTGGACTGATTTCCCTGAGGATTACAGAGCCAATAATGAGAATAACAGAAATACAAGTCATTCACATCCATTGCCTTTGCCATGATGCTTCTTAATTTATTAGAAATTTTATAATATGTATAAATGAATATATTTAAGGAGTGCGCCTCTATTTGACACCATTTTTCCTTGGAAGTAATGGCACCAGTTTTTCCAAGGACTAAAAGTCCTATGAGTAGAAATCAGGCAATCCATTTGCCTAGACCATTCCAAATGCTGTCTGTCTGAGCTGTTCTGACAAATATGCAGTCATAGAGACTCTACAATACCTTTTGTTAATCTTCATTTCATCTGAAATGTGAGAAAATAAGGGTGAGCGTCATAAAAGCAGAACTGGATACAAAGGAGGTTTTCTAACTTGAAAAAATATTGCTTGATCTTCCCTTCATATGCCAGCTATTCTTTACATTTCAGACCAACACTGTCTAGGGTTTGGGTCCCAGTTTTAACCATCTCAGGCCAGTCTGTACTGGCTTTTACAAAAGATGAGCAAACTCTATTATAGCTCCAGGTAGGAAAGGGTTTTTTACTGAGACCACACCATAAAAAATTTCCTGGTGTCTGTTCTAGCAGAGCTTTAGTAACCTTGAAAGATGAAGGAGAAAAAAAAAAAAGATAAAATCCCAACTACAAAATCTTGAACCGATTCCTTTAAAAGAGAGGTCTGTCTCAGATTATGAGAAAGTCCCACTGTGGTTTTCCACAAGCTGCTACAGAAAGGCTTAAAATAGTGGATCGGGCAGTAGTCAACAGGGACACCCTGGATCAGACCTAATGCACATCCATGCAAGACATTTTTTAACATGTAAGCCAGCAGCAGATGCTTCAGAGAAAATTCATGCAGCTGTGGGATAATCTGCCTGCCAGGACAATTTCATCCTAAATCTTTATACTGAAACACTTAAACCCTGAAGAATGAGGTCTGATAATATTTCCAAGCCTCTAGTTTTGTTAGCTTTAGAGCTATGGTTCACTCTGCACTTGCTATCAATATAAAATGTCCAATTCCTACTTGAACCTTGCTAAATCCTTAGCTTCAAAGAGGCTCAGTTTCAACAGTCTACCTAGTTTGTCCAAGAGGTAAGGACAAAGAAAAAACTTTGTAAGTGCCTTAGATATCAGAACCAGCTTCAAGAGAATATAACACTGAGGAAGATAAAGAAGAAGTATAACTTCAAAAGGTCAGAGAGCAAAAGTCTGAAACAGCTGAAGAAAAACCATCTCTCACTCCAGGTTTAAGATAACTGGCAGAAGAAGAAAATAATTTTGATGGATACCTGCTTCCCCCATGCAAAACAAGGTTTTCACTGGTAAATATGCTAATCTGAAGCTGTTTAACATCACTTTTTCAACAGATGTTGGCTACATTTGCAAATAGTAACTCCAGGAAATGGTTGAGGTGGATGCAAAGGTACTTGGAAATACTTTATAAAGCACTGTATCTTTCCTGCAGGCAGTGGAACTCTGCCAGTTGCACAAGATGAAGATCTGGCCTACTCATTAAAGGTTTCAGATCTTCAAGGAAAGAGGTAGGCATGTGTTCAGAGTTGAGCTCCCTGACCTAAAAACCCAAGGAGAGAGTAGCAGAATGCAGCAGCGCTTCTGAAAATCCCCCAGATAACCGTAGGTCATAGCTCAGAGAGGCACTGACAATCACACCTGGATCTTTCAAAGAAGAAATTGCTTGTATTTCTAGAGGGTGTACTGGAAAAGGGATCTTAATTTTGCGTGTCTTTTTGGGAGGCAGAGAAGGGCACTGCTAATGAGAGATGGGAGCCCTGCTTCTGCTGAAGTTGTGAAATCGGCCCTGAATGTCTGTGTAAGGCAGAAGTTGGCCTAAGGTAGTGAAAATCAGGGCATTAACTTTAGATTAAAATATATACAATCATTCATTTCTCATTCTACACAGATGTTTCTGGGCAAAACTGTAGAATAACACCAAAAGAGATTACCTCAAGTGAGGGCAATGCCCCACCTAGTCCTATCAGTGCCTGAGAGAAAGCTAACACAATATATGTAGGTCAAGTATTTCCATGATGTACCGCCCAGAAGTGCAGTCATCCAGGGATTTACCAAGCTGGAAGAACATCGTATTTAATAACTGTTCTTGGACTCTTCCTCCTTGAAAATGCCTTTTTGAACTCATTTATAATTTTGGCCTCCACATCATCCCTAGCAATGATTTTCACAATTCCACTGGGTGAAAAATTAGAGCTTTGGTAGAACTTATTTTTAAACCCGATAATTTGACTGGGTGCCCTTGACTTTTTGGGTTGTATTCACCTTCTCCACACTGCTGAGGATTTTATGTGTCTTCATTGCCTTCAGCCATCTCAATTCCAAGCTGAAGGGTCACAGCCTACACATGAAAGTTGCTCCATTCTTCTCTGTCCTTTTTGCTTTTCTTTGTGCCAGTTCTCCTACGTCTTTCTGAACATGAGGATGACTAGGATTACACTTTACATCCATAATAGAAAAGGACCCATTATTGTGTATTTATTCTCTCTTTCCCCCAGAAAAGTGCATTTTAAAAGAAGATAATACAAGATTTGCCAAGATCTCTGAAAAGCCTCATTGATTTTATTGCTTCTTCTCACACTAAACCAGTTTTGCAGGACTATTTTCTTAGATCCTATAGACTTGGCTCTTTTTCCAAAAAACTTCAAAGAGAAGTTCTCGCTTACTTTAGCAGGCCCTTTGCTTCAGCACTTGAGTTGCATAATTGTTAATCCAAAACATCCTGCCTCAGTAATGCCAAGCACTTTAAAATTAAAATACACCAAAACTTGGAATGTTATATGAGTCACCCCAAAAATAGCCATCCTGCCATTTTCCAGCAGATACGATTTAGTGTTGCAGTGACTGCTTGGTGTGTCTCTGGATAATCCTTTGCTCTGGGAGGTGTGAACACTCTCATCTTGGGCTCTGCAGCAGGCGCCAGGGCTGACTGCAACACGAGCTCCAGCTCCCAGGAAGCCAGCTTTCTGGAGTCACTGCTGGGGCAGGATTAGCCAGGAAAGTTATTGCACAGAGGCACAGATTTCACAACATTTCTTCACTCATCACAGCTGAAGACCACATTTACTGATTCAGTTCGTTCACAGCCCACCCCATTTCCCCTTGTGCTGTTTCTTTTTGTTTCGGGATGTGAAGTGTCACACTGCGTGTGTGACCCATAACCTTGCTACCCTTGTGCTGATCCACCTGCCCTTCCTCCCTGCCTGCATCCTGCTGGGAGTCACATGGGTTGTTCTGGGCAGACTAATTTGTTGTTTTGGGAGGTCCTGAGGAAGGACCAGCCTCCCCAGGAGATGTTCTGAAAGTGTGGACACAAGAACATCCTTTGCCAAAGACCTTACAGCTGGTGTAGAGCGGTGAAAACGATTCACACAACAAAAGGTTTGAAATACCAAGAGTTTCCACAAGGCAGAAAGGATGGACTACATTTGTCCTGGTTCCTTTTATGTGCCCAGTCCCAGGGACCATGGGGTGAATCCTGGGAGTTACTTAGAAGAACCTCACTATTCAGAATAGTAATTAAAAATGAATGACTGGATCTTTACCACCAGCAAGTAGAGTTTCCATGTCCAACACACTTGGCAAAAGGCAACCTTCAATTCATGCAGGATCAGACCTGTTTAATCCATTAATCTTCACAACATGTTGAAGCAGCTGGGTTTTATCATCCTTATTTTGCAGAAGGGAAGAGCTCAGACAGCAAAGTTTGGTGGCTTGCCTTTCACTAGAGAGTTTTTCTCCTTTTGCTCCTCTTAATGGTGCTAAAGATCCCACCTTTTCTAGACTAAAGGACTTAACTGGAAGTCAGCTGAAAGAAGGGTTGCCTTTGGATCAGTCCAGGTTCAGAAAAGAAGGATTTAAATTGCAAGTTGCCCTGGAATGACTCTTGCTGCACATCTCACATGACAGTCAGTTCTCACGCTCACACCCTTGTTTCATGTCTTTCAGGCAGATTCAACTCTCTCCAAATAATTCCTGGATTAAAAGTGCAGGCTCATGCTCATCCAGTGCTCAACACCTCCTGTTTCTTCTGCAGGAGGAATGAAGCTCAATAAACTGCATAACATGCTGAGCTCAATAAGCTGTGTAACAGCTCAGCATTACCCAAAAATAGGCCAGGTGTGAAGGGAACCAGAATTCCCTGAAGCTAAACTGCATGTTCATGCAATGGAACACCTTCCTTTATCACATCCAGTGCTGCAGGGGCCCTTTTTTTTTTTTAAGAGAACTTTTGTTTTCAGAAAATGATAGATCAAGATCAATAACAGCATTAAACATGGATCATGGTAACAAGGAACTGGTGGAAGTTTACGGCCACTCAATCTACTTAACTCTGCCGAAACAATAAACCACCACCAGGGTTATAAATTGTTGAGCTGAGTCTGCAGTTTTAAAATGTTATCCAAAATCAATCGCTCCCCTTCCCCCCCACCCCCAATTTGACTATTAGCTGTCAACAACTTTGTTAAATAATAAGCCAGTGGTCCACATCTGCCTGGGAGCAGAGTCAGGCTTGAGCTGTTTCCCTGGCTACTCGAGCTGAATTCACGTCTGTTATCATTAACGTGAATGTGGGTAGGAAAGCAAAAAACTATGCTGGAAATGAAATCAAGTTCTCCTCCCCCTGCCCGAAGCACATAAATCTTCTACGTTAATGGTGGCACAGAATAGGTCTGATTGACTGCAGCGGGGGTCGGGGATGCACCAGGAATGTGGGGTCAAGCCCCGTGTACCACTGACCTTTCGGAGGAGGTGTGTGTGTCACCGCAGCCCCCCCAAATCTGCTGCTCAGTGCCCATCCAAAGTCATTAGTATCTATCTCCACACAGCACTGACGGCCCCTGCAGACCCTCTGCTTTGCTCCGTTGCTATGTGAGCAGCTGTGGGAGGAGCTGTGCTGTTCAGAAGGCCCAAAAGTATGGGAAACTCTGCTGGGGTCAGTGGTCACAGGTCATCAGTGGGGAGATGGCTCCTATCTGAGGTCAGCTCCATCCTTTCTCTCCACGGGACAGAGACACTGTCCCCACATGTAAGAGGGAAGAGGAACCTGTGAAATATGGCCCAGGAGAAGAGGAAGAGAATATCTCGGGTACACCAACCCTGGGACAGGGGGTCACCACAAAGCATGGCTCACACCAGACACTGCCCGGTGTCCTGGGCACGTCCCTGGTGTGCCAATGTGCTGCTTTGTCTGGGTACAGCTCGGCACTGCACTTGGCAGTGTGGTGGTGGTGGGATATTGTGTGCTGCAGTGAGGGTGGACACTGCAACAGCCTGATGTCAACCCACTTCACCTTGTTTCTTCCAGTGGGATCACCAGAGTCAGGATCTTAGCACAGGCCACACTTTAGACATTAAAACTAGCAAATAAATACAACCAGCAAGGCTGACAGAACTTATTTCCTTCTCACATCAGTTTTATGCTATTGACTCTCCAGGGACGTCCGTGACTTGTCTCCTGTGTCTGCAACAGCAACTGCAAATACAACAAGCATTTTGCACTCACTGTTTCATCATTTGACAGCACTGTTGCTCCAGACAAGAGGCCACTCATTTGCACTCTTGTAGCTGAGCACAAGGTGGTAGATGACCAGGTTGCTGTTTTCAGGTGCACCAAGAGCCCAGCTATGTGATTCATACAGCAGTGGTACTCCAGGACAGCAAGAAATTAGGCTGGGAACAGAAACATTGGAATCAAGAAAACTTATCTAAAGCTGTTCTCAACTACACTCTTCCTAAACTAGTTTCTTTTGGCTCCTGGCATCTTTTCCACTGGTGTCCAAACAGATGACTCTGGCATTCTGGATTCACCTTTTTCTGGGCAAGGGCATCATGAAGAGTAGAGAAACTTAGGAAGAGCTGAATTTGATGACTAGAACGCAATGTCACACAAGTATTCTTACCTGGTTTTCAGCACTATTCTCTATGTTTTCAAGACAGGACAAAGTACATCACTGCCACAGCAGAGCCACCTTACCCAGAGATGGGAAAGCAGGGACCAGCAGACCTCACACAGAGATGGGAAAGACAGAGATGGGAAAGCAGGGACCTGCATATCTCCAAACAGCCTTTTTCCTTGCTCTCACCACCATGTTACACATGTAAAATACAAGCAGGCATAAAACCTTCACATTAACATCATTCAAAGCCCAGCTCTACCCTCTCACTGCTCTTTCCTCTGGAGCACATCCCATTCTCCTGTGTGCAGTTATTTATATTTCTTCATGCAGTCCTTTGCGGCAGGCTGTTCTACTTAACACCCCCCCAGCAGAGCATTCCCAGCAGGACCTCTCTGCAGCAACACTGCTTTTAGCCTACCATCATAATGACCATAATTTACTGCCATTGTATTTCTACCCCCCCTCAATGTTAAACATTAACCTTGGGCCCACTATTGACTGCAGAAGGCATCTGCTGCAATCATATGGGAAATACTGGGCATTATTTGGCTCTTCAGGAGATGGAGGCATACAGAGGTCCATGCTGTGTTGTTTAGGGGAAGAGCAGAAAATGTCTGTGTATAGCCAGTTTTAAAATCAGCCTTTAAATTGAGCTTTCATAACTTCTGCTTCCAAAGGTTGGTTCAGTAAAGCACTAAATCTTTTCCACAGCCGCAGCATTCAGAAAGCACAGAAGTCTCCTTGATGATCAACCTTGTTAGCTCCAAGGACCTATTCTTTCGGAGTCCTCATTGTGTGGCAAGAAGAAAGAAAAAATGAGTTCTTGGAAGTAAAAACCCTCCTTCTGTTCAGGTTTGAATAAAGAAAGGGTCACTGCCCCTGAAGGCTTGCCTCTCTCTTTTCCTTTTCTTAGACCACATAAATAGAAGAGTAACACCAACCCAGAAGCTGAATACATCAGGTTCTGATCATACACCAAAGCTTTTGCAACACATGAAACTCATATTTTCTGTCACGTGCACAGGGTGTCACGTACACATTAATCCTACACAGGATTGAATGGGCAGACTCTTGTCTTTCTGTGGTGTGTATCTCCCGTTGCATAATCCCTGAACAACACTCTGCCCTTGGAAGGAAAATCTGAGAACATTTTGAACTTTTTTTAACCTGCAGATTGAAGGCTGGTGGTAGGATTAGTAGGTACTGATGGAAGAAGTACCAGCAAGCAGGAATCCTGAAAAACATCTCCTTTTCTTTTGTCTTCAAAAGCCTTGGAAGTCCTCCCTCTCCCTGCTCTTATCTCACCCAAACTGACCAGTAAAATCCCTCCCACCAAATCATCTATGACTTCCAGCCTTTTTTTATTTTTTTGGTGTTTTGAAACACCTGCCATGCATAAAAGCAAGGTAAATCTAATCTCCTCTCCTTCGCCATACAGCTCACAGTATCAGACTGGAAGCATCCCACAACATCCCTCATGTGCGTGCATCCAGCAACTCGCATGTGGGGACTCCCATCCCTATTAATTGCACTGGGGGACATTTAAATATCCCATGATGGTCCTGTTTGCACACCCAAACAGTTTACTGTCAGAGCAGACAAATTCTTATTGTTTGCCCATGTAATATGGGATGCAAATTATTCAACTTTTTTTAGGATGGAAGGGACGTTAAATATTATCCAGCTCCAAACTCCCTGCCATGGGCAGGAACACCTTTCACTACACCAGGTTGTTCAAAGCCCCACCCAGCCTGGCCCTGAACACCTCCAGGAATGGAGCATCCACAACTTCTCTGGGAAGCCTGTGCCTGTGCCTCACCATCCTCAGAGTAAAGAATTTCTTCCTAACAGCTAAACTGAATCTGTATCTGCCATCTTTCATTTTAAAGCTATCCCCCCTTGTCCTATCAACACATGCCCTTGTAAAGCCCCGCTTCAGTTCTCTTGTAGCCCTTTAGGTACTGGCAGGCTGCTCTACGGTCTCCCTGGAGCCTTCTCTTCTCTTCTGCAGGCTGAACAACTCCAACTTCTTCAGCCTATTTTCACTGGAGAGGTGCTACAGCCCTCTGAGCACTCTCGTGGCCTCTGGACTCACTTCAGCAGGTCCATGTCCTTCTTGTGCTGGGGACCCCAGAGCTGGATGCAGCTCTGCAGCTGAGGTTCCACCAGAGAAGAGGAGCAGAATCCCCCCCCTCATCTGCTCTCTTTTTTTTGTACTCTCTGGTGAATATATTCATTTTAATCACAATGTTCCTTCTCTGTTCTTTTTCTCTTCTGTCTCATGTCTTGCCAGCTTTATATCACTGTAAAGCATTTGGGGTTTTTTTTTGGAGAAAAGTGAAGCAAAAGGCATTAAATATATTTGCCTTCTCTAGGTCATCTGTACTGCTCCTGTTCCTCATTAGGTAATGGGCTTATGCCTGCTGCTGTCTTTCTCTTACTTTACTGTATTTATAGCACCTTTCTCCTTGTTTCCTAACACTCCACAGTGGTTGTAATTCATTTAGCATGGAAACCTTTCTGCCCTACATGCTTATTTTATTCCTTGATCTCATCCTCAGTAATGTGACCTCATTCTCCTTTTTAAAATGATTCTTCTGGGACTCTCCTATCCTTATCCTTCCCTCTGGCTATCCACAGTGGGTAGAGGTGGATCTTCTACCATCAGCAATATCCCCTGGCTCAGATGCTTGCTGTCTATGAGGGCAGCTCCTCACCTCTGGCCCTGCTGAGAAAACCTTGTCAAGATGTGGGACCTCACTCAAATAGCAAGGCTTTATCCAGCACACAGCACTGAAGTGGTTCCAAATCCTTCCAGGGCCCACAGAAAGAGGATGTGCCCCATATAGAGGACGAGGGCAATGATTGTCCCCTGCACTCAGCACTGGTGAGGTCACACCTTGAATCCTGGATTCAGTTTTGAGCCTCTCTCAACAAAAAAGTATTGAGGTGCTGGAGCAACTCCAGAGAAGTGAAATGGAGCTGAGGAAGGGTCTGGAGCACAAATTTTATGAGAAGTGGTTAAGGGAACTGGAGGTGTTTAGGCTGGTGAAAAGGAGGCTCAGGAGGATCTCACCACTCTCTACAGCTCCCTGAAAGGAGGTTGTAGTGAGGTGGGGCTCAGGCTCTTCTCCCATGTAACCAGTGACAGGACAAAAGCAAATGTCCTCAGGTTGCACCAGGGGAGATTTAGATTGAATATCAGTAAAAATTTCTTTACTGCAAGAGTGGTCACACATTGGAGTAGATTCCCTATAGCAGTGGTGAAAGCCCCATCCCTGGAAGTGTTCAAAAGGTGTGTGGATGTGGCACCTGGGGACGTGGTTTAGTGGTGGACATGGTGGTGTTGGGTTAACAGCTGGACTTGATGAACTTGTGGTCTTTTCCACAAACCTTAATGTTTCTATGATTCTGTATCAGGGATATGCCAGATGAAATCCTTTTATCTGTATCTTGTGCTGCTGACATGCTCTGACAGCATAGGATGGGAAATGGTGAGCCTCACTCCCATATCCATTCCCACCAGCAAAGGACAAGGGAGGATCTGGAGAGAGGGAACAGGGCACTACAGAAAGGTCTCTGCCCCCATCAGTGAGGAAAAGTCACAGTAATTTGCCCTCCAGTTTTCAAGTCTGATGGATACCTTAATGTCAGCTAGAAACTTACTTGGTTTTCTTCTGCAGCAGAGATGAGCATTTGCCTGTGCAGATCCTCTGCAGCAAAGTTAAAATGATGCAGGTCTGCTTTGCTCTGCTCCCCCTTCCCGCTCACACAGGAAGCAACACTTCCCAAAGCCACCTCTGTAAACTCTGCAGGGAGTTAACACAACACTGGCAGACGTGAGGCTGTAAAAAATTATGTTTAAAACTTTAAAATACATATCTCCTCTGGCAAAATCATCTGACATAGAAAACCCCAGAGTAGGGATAACTCAAACAGTACCAGGAGCTTTGTATGTGATCAGTCTGCGCGTGCTGCAGAAGGGGGATGTCAGAGCAGGAGAGTCTCGCCCTTATTTGACTTGCTGAAGGCATGAGGGGTGGTAGCCTTACCTGTTCCCTCCTCAATGCTCAGCAGGTGCCATGCTGAAGTCCCTGCAGTGTTCTGCTGTGCCCAGAAGCAGCTGAAATGCCTGAGGCCCCTTTCATGTAACCTCAGCGGAGGTGGTCCTTGGAAACACTGGTAAGGGAATAATTAAAAAGAAAGCAGATAAAGAGCTGAGCACAGCCCCAGTACAAGCAGGACATGAAAGAAAGCTGATTGCAGCCCTCCAGATAGGACACCAAAGACTTTCTCTGCCCAGTTTGGGTTTGGTGAAAACTACAGTGAAGTCTGCTAAGACTTGACTCGTTCTCTACAGGTAGCTTTCCTCCCCAGTACACGGTGTTAAATAATTTGCAAAATGCTTGTAATAGCATTGATACATGCTGGCTGTACCGGCTATGAGTGTTTTTTGGGAAGTACCTCAATCCAAGTGCCACCTCAAAACTTTTTCTCTCTGAGATTGCAAGGACTCAGGACTTAGAAGCTGAGGGAAGGGAAAGCTGTTGTGATTTCTGAAACAGGGTGTTCTATTTCAGGGCACCTGAAGGCAAATAGCTCCAGAGAGCCCTGTTTCTGTCATGAGAGACCACAGTTAATGCAGGGCCAAAACCAGAAATCAACAATACTCATGGAACCCTCTTCCAACCTTCCTAGATTAAAACCTGATTCTAAAATATTTTAAAGATGAGTTTTTATAACACTCACTTACCACATACATGTCTGAGTTCTGTGGCGTGTTGAAGCATCAGTTTTAATATCACAGCACCACTCTCCTGCTGACATGTCCCTAAATGATCTCAAACCTCTCTTTACCCAGAAAAGGTTGGGGTTTTATGCCTTAATTCCTTAAATTCAGATAAACTCCAAGGAGTTTCCCAAAGTCAGCCTCGAGCCTGGGGGAAGATCAACAGGGCTGGTTATTTTTCAGCCCACAACTGATCCAGGCCCTGGTTGCTGCCTATCTCACCTAGTGAGACCTTGGGTGAACCAGCCTGGCCCCACCAGCTACAGTATCAGGTTGTGTGAATGCAATCTAAATTCAGCAAGCAGCCCTAATTAATGTTCCTTATGTTTATTTGACTCACCGAAGATACACATCGACCTAAGTAGTAAATCTCATAGTTGCATAGGAACTACAGGGATGAGTTCCTTTCCAAATGTGTCCTGGATAGAGCCCAAGATATCTAATACTGTGGGGAAAACACATATTGAGTGTCAAATAAAAGCAACAGCAGCGCTGCAACAAATGGCAACTTCCTCCTGGAAGAGTCAAAGATGGCTGTGACTGCTGATGGTTTTAAATGTACTTTCAGATTATTAATAGAGATGATTTAAAACAGTTCCTCTCACTCCAATTCCTGCTTTAACTCATACCCAACTGCTAAACATACTGTGGCTGCTCCTGCCAGTACACTCTCTAACAAATCACAGCCATGCATAGGTTTCCTTTCAGTATTTCCAATTTACTCTTTAATGGGAGACAAATGTGTCTTATTTTCTGACTGCTTAATGAGTCTGAATTCTGGAAAGAATTTCCAGGCATGCACTGGGATGGTGCTTATTAGAGCTGCTTGCAAATTGTTTTACTTGCTTAAATCTGCGGCCACAGGATATTCACTGGCACCTAGATGCTGGACTGGCTGGTGTGGCACTAACATGTAAATCAGTACATTACGCAAAAGAAATAGAAATTTTGGTAGGACTGTTCCCATTTACACTTGACAAGAGTCAGAAACCAACATATTGAACTGACAAGATGTACATGTAAAGAGCTACTTTGCTCACACAGTAGGATAGTAATTGCTGTCTGGCTTCCTCTTGTAGAAATTTACCAAGTAGCTGATCCTGGCAACTTCAGGTCTGTTGAATTTCATGCTCCTGGGGTTTACTATTGGTTATTCAGAGGGACTCTGTTTTGGTGGCCATGCAGAGGAAATATGCCTCTTTGTGGATTTGTGCATGTATTTTGGGACTGGATTTTTTTTTTTTTACATCATTTTTTCAGAGTGTGACAACTCCACCAGGAAACATTTCCAAGCGCAGACTTCCTGACATAAATATTTATACAATCACCTGCCTTTCCACCTGCTCCCAGACACTGGGTCAGCGGTGGGAAGTAAGGATTAAGGGCTGGGGACAAGGGGAAATGCAGCAGGGAGAGAAGCTGAGAGGGCTGAGCCTGAGGCAAGGGTACTTGGGGCGTGAGAACGGCTGGAGGAGTTGAAGGAGGGCAAGGGATGGAGTCATGGGCAGCGGATTTGTAAAAATATAACATAAAAAATTTAATTTTGGCTAGGATGAGAGCGGGCTTTCACTGGCAAATCTCTCAGTGTCCATCGCTCTTCCTTGACAAAGGAAGGGTGGTTTGTGGGTGCTGGGTTTTGTGCGGGCTGTGGGTACGTGGCTGCAGACACCACAAAGCGCCTTTGGCAACAAAGAACCAGATGCGGCGAGTTTGATCAGAGTCAGATGGGGTTTGGGGGAATAAAGCACCCCAAAATAGGTGGTCATTGGAATAGAAACAAAAAGAGAAATTGTACATTGACCCTGAACTCATGTGACCGAAAAAAGGAATAAATCCCTCATTTTTCCAGCATAAAAACCTATGCAGTTTTTAGAGACTAAAAGGCCTTAGATCTTATTGCTTTGTCTTTCTTACTGCTAGTAGGGCATTCAGCCTTAAGAAAGCCATTAAAGATATGCTTTCTCAGGGTATCCGAGGCTCCTTGCTATTCAATAACAGGGGAAAAAATGAATTAATATTATTCTGTTTGTTTCACAAACTGAGAGAGAGGACTTTAGGGTTTTCCTCCCTTAGAAAAGTTTTACTTTTCAGCTCTCAACTATACCAAAATTAGCCACATTTACTGCAGAATAGCCCTGTCAGTGTGTAGCATGTATTTGAAATATAGAGGCATGCCCGATGAAAACCAGCAGTGTGAAATCAGTGCACCAAGAGAAAAAGGCAAGGATCAGATCAGACCCTCTGGGGCTGGCTGCTGGCAAGCCTGCAGCGTGTGTGTGATCTCCCCTCTACTCCCAGTGCCCTTGATTTCGCAGGCTGCTTTGAAAGACAAAAAGAAAGTTGGTAATCATACACCGACAGATGGTTCCTTGGTTAGTTACTCTTTATTTAGATGGAAACAACTGCGATTCATCAGCTTTTTCTTTTTTTTTTTTTATAGCTACATCATGGTGAACTTTCAACTCCTAATCTATTTCGAAGAAGTATTGTGTGGCAATTGTCTATTAATAACAAACCTTAGCCTGAATGGAAATTTCCTTTTCTGTATTCATATTCCAGTTTTTGAGATGTTTTCACCAAATTTTGTTTCACTTTTCAATGACAGAACTATCTAGAAAATTTCCCAGTGAATGTCATATTAAACATATTGCTTACATGCCTATAAATAGAATTTAGATATTCCTTTCTTATTCTTGGACTTGCTTTCTTTACCTTAATCGTGAATTGATAGCTAATGAACTTCTTGTTTCTTATTTTGATCATGAACAATTTTGATTGATTATTTCAGGGAAATAGGCTTGTAGCACCTTCCTAGGCATATCAGAGTTAAGCTGTATCTGTGAATAGTTGTTTTGAATGGTATTTTACAGAACTCTATATGCATTTAAAGTTAGGAATGTCCCAAAACAACTTTTCTAGATGGAAGCCTGAAACAAAGATTTGGAATGATTGGCTTAAACTTGAAGTGTGGCTGTCTACAATAAATGGAAAAAATTTGTATTACATTCCTGCTCTTGCCTAGAAGTTCACTTTCCTTTTGGCCCTTTTGGGTTGATGTAGGATTTCACTGCACATCTTAGATCCAAGTGGACAGCAACTTCTAAAAGTTTCACTAATTAAAGGAAAATCCTGTTTAAAAAAATCCAAACAATGAGAGATTCAGATTTTTTGGGGGCTTTTGTTTCATGTTTCCTACCATCCATCAGCCCAGGCCTGCACCAGAATTACTGAGTGCAAACAAACGTGCAGACTAAGTAGTGTCCAAGTTTTATTTTACAGACATAGGGGAGGCTTTCACTGATACATTTTTTCCAGCAGCACAAACCCAAAATATCAGAATTACTCACTTTTTCAGGTATTAAAATGGGTTGAATTAAAAAAAATATTACTACCTTGGTCTTTCAAAAATACATTAAAATATTTCAGATTTAAAAACAGAAGGAGACCATCTGTATGCTTAGTTACCACAAAGCACTTAATGCATCTGTGGTTATTCATTTTTTAAGGAATTCATTTGAATTTTGCAGGGGAAAAATCTCAGGGAACTCAAATGGTCAGCTTAATGTCTTTAATTCTAAAAGAATCCTATCCAAGTCTGCTCTAAATTATTTTATATTTGGACCTGGTCTACCTCAAACCCCATCCACAGCTGACCATTTTCAGGTCACTCAACTTCTTGGAAATTCTTCCCTTTTTCACATGCTATTAACACTATCAAATTTTTGCCTCAAGGTTTGTTCTGTAACAGGCAAAGTAAGAGGAAGAGTTCCTTTTTCACAGGATATACCATACTGCTGTCCTCCTAGACAAGAGCTGTGTACACCGATTTCCCATGAGGAATGGCATGCTGTTAGGAGATGGGATCATTGGCATGAACAACTCACTTCCTTGCAAACTGCTGTCTTCCTCATCTCCCTTTGGCAAAAAGCTCTCATTGATAAACCTCAGCAGGCAACTGGGCATTTCCTCTGTTGTTTTATCCTCAGTTCACCTGTCTGGACTTGAGCTTGCCCAAGTGCTGCTGAAAGGCACTGGGATGATGCCAAGTTTTTGCATGGAGAAAGAAGGCACTGTGAGAAGATGCAGTAGGAGGTGCCTTAGACAAACCTGCCCAAAAGCCTGGACCACTATTTCAAGGATTCATTTTGTGCACATCCTCCTTGCAGGAGAGCTCGAGGTAGCCAGGACTGTTGACCTTCTCCAAGTCCTCATGGTGAGAAATGGTCACATCCCCAGCACTCAGCTCTGAGACTTGCCCTGCAGGCACCTCCCTTCCCCTGACTCCATGGATCCTCCAGCTGCCCTCCTTCTCCTCCTCTTCCCCTCTTTGGCACTGATCTGAAACCCCCATGGGTCACACAGTGGGCAATGAGATTAAGAGTGGGATTTGTAAAGATGATGCCTTTTTAGACAGCTTAATAGGCCAGATGCTCAGCTGAGGAGCAGGCCATCTGTCTGTTCAAGCCCTACCTGTACAGCAGGTTACGGCTAAGAAAGAGAGGGAGAAAATTTGGGACTGCAACCCCAAAACCCAGGGACACAGCATCCTTTTGACACAAAAAATTTGGAAGAGAAAATGGCAGATGATGTTCCTGGCTGATATAAGCACTAGTAAGAGGGAGACAATCCCAACTGCATGCATGGCAAAGGACTTCTTTGCTCTTCCAGCAGCTATTAAGGAGCCCAAGAGTCAGCAAAAACCATAATTATGCTCACTTTAAAAACCTTTGCTCTACCAGAGTAGAGTGAAGTGAGCCCCCCCAGAAATGAGAGTCAGGCCCAGTCTCCAAAGCCAGCTGCTGCTTTAGTGCAGTGATCTGTCTCCATACTCCCTGATAAGCAGTCTATGCCCCGTGACTTATAATAAAAGGGAACGATGGTCCCCGAACAAACCCAGAGAAGAGGTATTGATTTGCAAATAGTTTAAAAGAATATTCAAGGGTCACGAGCTGACCCTTTTTCGGCTCTGACATTTTATATCAGGGGGGATCCCATTGAGATGGGAATTCATATCCTAGACATTGTTTTGTCCTGTTTCATAAATAAGTTGAATAGCTTAATTGATTGACACCCACTGCACTTTCCCAGCTTCCTCAGGCTCAAAAGTACACTGCTGTTTTCTGCCATAAATAATATGAACTTTCAATCAGCCTCCAGGCACAAAAAGGAACTGAAAATTCTTCATACAATAGCTGCAATCTGGCATACGAGGCACCGCAGGTCTAAAGGGAGAGTGGTATTTGATGTCACCAGGTATTCATTTTCTTCCTGTGGCACCAATAGCGTTTTCCTACCCAGATGACCTAAATCCTAAAGAAGAAGCTCCCAGGGGCCCCTACAAGGTGGAAGACTGGTTTGTCCTGGAGTTTATGTGTGGGTTAAGAAACTGGTTTGCAATACTGTTGAACACAACATGGAACCACATGCTGGATCACCAAGTCCAGTCCTTTGGAAGTGCTGGTACAGCATCCCCTGACCTCTCTTAGATTCTGATCCAGCTTCATCTCAACCTGACTGACATTATTCTCTCCTGAGCTCCCCATTTGTGCCCAGATCTCACTCCTCTGATTATTACAAAACTTCTCCTAATTTTCAATCCATGCTTATTTGTGTTTAACTGAGATCAATCTGTTCTCATGGCAAGTTTATTCTTTTGCTTAAATAGTTCTTTTCCTCCCTGGATATTTAGTCCCCAGTGGATTTTGTTTTCATTGCTCCTCCTCAGTCTTGGCTGCACTAAGGGAAATGAGCTACACACTTTACATCTCTTATTTTTAAGACAATTTAATGGCCTTTTCAGCAATTCTGGTGATTTCTGGAGAGCTCTTGGCTAAGACACAGCCCACACTTTCAAAAAAAGGATGCAAAAAGAGTGTGAAAGTGTTGAGGACTTCCTCTCGAGGAAGGAAGGTGTGGCTGTAAGTGCTTACCTTCAGTTACCCAAGTTGGAAAATGTTAGCTCTGACCTCCCTGTGGTTTAATTTCCTCATCTGTAAAACAGGAGGAACAACACAGAGCTCAAAGGGGAATAATTAAGTTTTCCAAAGTGCTCCAAGATCTTCAAGTAAAAAGTTCAATTCTAAATGTGAAGCTCTTTTGTCTGTTGTTCTTTACTTGTTTCTTCTTAAGCAGTGCAAACCCCGGAGAGAGGGCACTGAGCCAGAATAAAGCCAAGGCAAGTTCCTCCATTGGTTACAGCGGGAACCCTTGATGCAAAAGGTTTCATAAGGGGTAACAGGCATCTGTTGCTAAGACAGAGCAAAAAACACTGGAAGAGAAAGAAAACTGACTGAAACCATTGCAAGGCCAAGTGAGAAGATTAGTAGTTTTTCTTTAGAAATAGCAGCATACAGTTAAATCTATTTTTCTTGCTTTGTTTCAGAAGAAATTTCTCCAAGGATGATCACCATACGCACCCTCATCTGTAATTAATAAATGTTTGGAAGGACACTTTCCCACTCAACATATGAAATTATAGATGATCCCTTAATTCCCCAGACATTTGCAAGCCTTGTCTTGTCAGAATTGAATTTACTACAGCTGATTACCCTGAGAATGCACTGACCTTCTTAGCTCCTGCTGCGGTCTTTATTTTTTCCATGGCAGATAATATGGGGACCAGAAACTGGGGACTTGGTAGTAGGGATTATGTGATACTAATGAGACAAAGCTTATTGTTGATGTTAACTGTTATTACCACCAAAAAAAAGTGCACGACTCCAGACAGATGGACTTCACTTTGTTACACCAGGAGGGAGCGAATGCATTTTGACAGTAGCAGCATCTATTTGAAATCTGGACCACATCTGGTGCCTCTCTGAAGCAGACCATATCTGATCAATCAGAATTATGACTCTTCAGTCTCCAGACGAGTTAGAAGAAATACATTATCTGTATTGAAGCCTGCTTCTCTTTCATCTATTAAAAAAAAATGAATTGTCATCGGATCCATTTAGCTACTGACAGAAAAAAAAGGACAGTAATTAAACTAACTAGCAAGCTCCACATCTGAAGATATGATTAATTCTTTGAAACACAGTGCATGTAGGTTCTTGGCTCATGCTAGGCTTCAGTCAACAGTTTCTTAGCTGATGAAATAGATAGCCTAGGACTTATCTCCATTTCTGGTTAATCCATAAACTCTTGGAAATACCCACATGGATTTCTCCAAACTCTGTCAGAAGTCAATATTTGTCTTGCAGCAACATTCAGCCCCTTGGCATGGGGCTTGAGAGTCACCTCCCTGAGGACAGCAGTGTCTCCATGGGGCCTCCTGCTCCCAAGGCTGTCACTCCTCTCCTGCGTATCCCCTTCTGGACCACCAGTTATGAATGCTGAAAATTGACACTGAATGCTGTGAATTCTTCCATGTGAGATCTGCTGAACCCAAAATGGTGGGTGGCTTACAAATAAGCAAAAAGAGAATGCAAAAGGATCCTGTTCTGGATCACTTAAATTTCTTCAGTTTTTTCTGATTACAGAGTTTCTTCTTGCCTTTGCTGGTGAGCACAATGATCACACCAACTAGAACTCAGACTCTGAAGTTCTTATCACTGCTTCCATCCTTATCATGTTTTGAGAGCACAGTTCAGAAAGTAGCCTTGTGAAAGCAATTGATTTATATCTCACTCATTCACAACTTTTCAAGGAAAACTTTAATTAAAAGATAAAGCATTTTATGGGTGTTATAACTAAAGTTAGTGAGAGTGTGGGGAAACACAGGTTTTAGGTTCAGAAGTATAACATTGGAAGAACAATTTAAAATGCTAGTCAACATCTGTGAAATATTTCTCAAAATTCTTTGTCAAACTGTTATTTTTAATTCATGCCAATGAAACCCAGGGAAATTATCTTTTTAAAGTGAGGTGGAGGCAGTGACTGCAACCTTCCAGAGGAGCATCAGGTGTGCAAAAGAGACCAAGGCTGGCATTAATTTCTTCTGTAGCAGTGATATCTCGGGAGCAAATGATTTTGACTGCTTGTTGATCACGTCCAGATGGGTAAAGCACAAAACGAGGTTATAATAGCTGCCTGCCTCAATGCTAAACTACCCTCAAAATTAGGTGGGGTGGTTCCAAAGCCATTTATCTACCATGGGTGCAGGACTGTCATGAGAAAATTGACTCAGGATGATATATATCAAAATCTCCTGCTGGCAGTAGTAACTCCTCTGGAATTTCTACAAATCATGGATGACAATTTTCTAACCAAGACATAAAAGCTAACGGTAACTAAGGTGGAAATGATTATGTTGGATCCCTGTCTGAGTCAGTTAAAAACACATGGTATTTCAAGACAGCCGGGTTCACAAAGCTGAAGCAAGTACAAGCCAGTTGTAAGGAAGGACTGAAGACTAAATGTGATGCCTGTAATAAATAGTTCAAAATTATTTAGGTAGAAGTAAAAAGAACCAAATAACGACAACAAAATCAGACTAAAACTGTAAGTGAGGAAGCAAGCATGGTTCCAAAAATCTAGCATAGAAAAGGATGCAGAATAAGCAATAATGATGGATGGATGTTTAGAAGACAGATGTTGTAAACACCGAAAATACATCCTGGAGCTATACAAAATTAATAAGGAAGCAAAGGGATCCAAGGAAATACATTTGGACAAAAAAAAAAAGACAGTAAGGAGCAGATGTTTGAGTCCACTGGGACCAAGAGTAACCCTACTAAATACTAAAAGCCCATGAAGCACCAGAATAGTCAGTAATAATGCAGAAAATTAAAAGGGTTTAACAAATGCATCCCTTCCCCACCCAGGAGTAAACCAGGACATGTTCGTATCATAAGGAAAGAATGAATATTTTCTACTCAAGCCATAATCAAAATGGAAGTAAAACAGTCACTACTAAAGTAACTTTTTAACAACCAGATACATGGCACCAGGACTATTAAAAATGCAGGTTAGGAAGTTCCTCTGGATGCTGCTTTTAGTAACTCAGGCCCAGCCGTGGCATAAACATGAGAGAAAGCAAATATTATTGAAGTGTTTGGACATGGCAAAGGAAGTGATCAAATGAGTATAAATCTGTCATCCTGGGACTCACTAAGGGTTGCAATAACAGAAAATTTTTACAAGATTTAACTACTAAAGAATTCAAGGAGGTACTCGAAATATTTTGCAATTTATGGAAAACAGTTCTTCTAAAAGTTGCTGATATAATCACTGCCAAAGACAGAGACAGATAAGACCTGTTGCTTTCACTTGTTCTCATCTCCAGAAAAGATGGGAAATATTCCCTGTATTCCCCAAGTAAGAAATACTTGGGGTTTAGAAAAATGTGACACAAAATTTAGACTTACTTTCTTTGAAAAAACATTTGTTATCAAACTTAGAAGGATGAAGGAGGTCCTAATTAGGGCTGGTACAATTTGACCTAATTTTTAATTTTAAATTACCAGCTGTAATCTGTAAAATTTTTATTTAGTTGTGGTGATGAAGTAATAATTTTTTGTCAGTATTATATTTTAAGAATGGTATAAAGCTTTGAGGCAGTCCAGTCCAAAACACCTGCAGACACCCACAGCTGATACAAAATACTCTTCTCCTCTCTATTTTTACATAGGCTTCAGTAATTAACCTCTGATATAAAGAAATAAAGAATTTGTGCAAGAAGTGGAAGAGAAACAGTCAGCTCCATCTAATTTCCACCCAAGTCAGAAACAGGCGTGAAGCATGGTCTCCGTAAATAACTGAAAAGCTCCTTCTTTTTTTTTTTTTTTTTTTTTTTTTTTTTTTTTGATCTGTCATTGCTTTGCTGAAATAAGGCATATCAATTCATTGAGGTGAAGAGAGAAATTCCCTTTTTGTCCTGAGCTTTCTGAAATAATCCCCACTCCCAGATGGAGCGTGCAATGGCAGGTTACCGAGTTCAGGGAATGACTGTGCCTCGTGCTGCCGATCTCTTCGTGCCGTTATTTCTGCATTTCCCAACAGCCCTTGCACCATATGGAGATGAAACTCACTTTCAATCTCTGAACCATCACACCTGCTTTAAAACTGTCTGTGGCTTGAGGGGTGGGATTGAGATCCAAGATTAGGACATAGGAGCACAGAAAAGTGCCCAAATTCCCGCTGTGGTCAGTGGAAATGGAATCAACGTGGCCTGAGAGATGTGGAGAGCTATTTTCCCGTAGAAGGCACTCAGTCTTATCAGCAGGTTAAATTCCTCTAACATCAATTTTTTTCAGAGAAAGTGATCCAATGTTTTTCAGCAGGAAAACAGAGCCCTCTTTTCCCAGGAAATACTTCAATCTGTGTTTTTCTCTAATAAAATTTCTCCCTAGGGCCATAGAGAAGGCATTGCTTGCTGTTTTAATGAAAATGTTCTTTTAAAGACCACATAGCTCCTCAGCTTTTATAAACTCCTCTGCTTCACAACTCTGTCCTCTCAAATCCTGATGTCTGATGGGTGCAGCTACACCCAGATTTTTACAAGTGCTGTTCAAGAACTAGTAAAGCCAAAGCTTTGCATTGATATCAGTCTGCTTTTGGCTCTCTATGAGAATGCATTCCTCCTTACTTCTAGATGTGCCTGTTGACTCTTTTGAAGGAAGGAAAAGGACAGCCTTCTCCCAAATGCTGTGTGTGACATTCCACCTCCAGCTGGGAAATAACAGCATTGGAGCCAGGCTTGCAGGGGTTGCAAATCCCTTGTTCCAAGACTGTCCTCCTCAGACTGACCAACCACAGCCACCTCTGTCCTGCTGCAGAGAGCTTGAAAATGACAAGCAGTTTTTGCTCAGGTCACCCTGAGTCGTAACCTTCGGTGTGAACTCCCCCACTTCCAGGAACAGGGTGGGAGGTGCACGGCATGAGAACGCCAGAGGGAAGGAGGTGCATTTGCACCACATCTCTGATCATCCAGATATGCTGCCAGGAGACTGTTTATGAGTACTCAGTTATCACATTATGATTTGCAATATTCCAAAATGCAGTATAAAAAAAGACCCCAAACTGAGACAATGCCCTGCAGCACCAACTCTGATGGTGGAAACAGATTTTCCACACCTGCTGACTTCATACCCAAACCCACGTCTGTTTAATAAACAGTAGCAGGATTAAAAAATACCAACTCCAGAGTTTCATCAACAATTAGAGTAAACTTGCTATTATGTCAACAGTCAGCTATTTCTGCTTGACAACTGTCACGCACATTCACACGAGAATGTTTCTGAGTTGTTCTTATTTGGGACAAGGGCATGATACAGGTGTATACTAATTTTAAAAGCACTCAGATTACCTGACATGGATTGCTTTAAAAGGACTCTCATGGTGGAACTCAGACACAAAATTATCTTGTTCATACATGTGGTATCAGCGCATTTTCATCCCTGATTGAGTTTGAATTTTAAAGTTAATTACATTAAGTCAGACAAGATGAGATTTTTAAGTGTCCTGACAGTGGTTTTGCTTTGCAAGCCATGCCAAATGCCGGTGATTAGCACCTTACAATCTCCTGATCTTCATCCCTAACATTTTTTTTCGAAGTCTTGTATTTCAGATTCTTTAGGTATTCTACAGACACCTACCTAATCTTCCCATTTTAACATTGTTCACTCCCTTTCCACACATGCCAACCATTACAATGCTTGTTGACTTAGCAATACAGCCTTGCAGGACCCCAACACACTTGTCATCACAAGGTTTGTAATGACATCACTCTACGGAAGAAAAAAGAAAATACTTCTTTGTCTTTTTTCATATTTTTTTTGCTGAAATACTGCATTTTAATTTGTTTATTAAAAAAATATTTAAACACAAAATGTTAATAGTTTTTATGGCTCTTACAAGAACAAACATATTAGAGCAAGACACTGAGCTGGACCAAGAGTGCAACAAAGCATTATATTCTTAATTCCTAAAACCAAGTAAAAATTCAGAATCGTGGCAGGAGTCAAGGTTCCTCCAGCTGATTATTACAGATTTCAGTAATCTGAGAACTTTAATAAACCTGGCCCAAACCCTTCAGCTGTTCCATCAGCCTACAAAAGAGAACCCCTTTGCTGGGGTCCCCACTGAAGCACTGTCTGCCATCAGCTGAGGACATGTCCTGCTGGGTCCCAGCACTGCCGGGACGTGCTCCCCTTTCAAAGCCAGCCAAATCCATTTGTGTCACACGCTCTGCCTGCCCAGGACCATCCCCTTTCTGCCCCTGTGCCCATTTGGCAGGGCCCCCAGCCCTTCCTCCAGCCCATGCTCCTGTCCCACACAGATTGCAGCCTGAGCCCCATTTTGGCACCTCAAACACACAACACCTGTTTTGAAGGTTAACAGATAGTGACAAGTATAATCACAGCTTTTGCTGAAGTTTTAGCCTGCCAGACAGCCAATTATGCTATTATTTTCAATAGTTTTTTCTCCCCACAGACATAACCCATCACTTTTGCAAGGCAGTGCCACAGGCAGCTGCAACTTGCTCTGTTTTTGAAAGGTGGTCGCCTTTCCTTACACTCCTTCCTGATGGCCAGCAGCTCTCAATGCCATTCCCCAGCATGCCATGGCATTTCTCTGGGGTGTTGCTCCTCAAAGGTCACGGTATGAGGATGCTCCAGCAGCTTTTCCCACCTTATGTCCATCAGGTGAGGTTACGTCTGGAGCTCCACCCTCACATTTCACCTTTCAGGGCCCTGGGGTCCATGGCCAAGAGCAGTCATGAGCTGCCCCAGTTGTGGTCGTGCTGCAGGACTGGGATTGGAGCCTGCCAGGGGTCATTGCCAGGGCAGGAGGGGGAGGCTCACATATCCTTGTCTAAAGGTTCCCACGACCAGAAATTTCCTCATAATCTCAGTGCAGGGGGCTTTCATTTGTCAGAGAGCGTGCTGTGACAGAGGTCTTCTCCCCAGGCAGGCAGCTGGGCTCGTCTCTTGTGCCGGGAGGAAGAGAGGGAAAAGGGACTTAAAAATGGGAGTGTAGCAACACCCCCAGCTCCCCCCATCCCCTACATTTTACTGGCATTCAGTCCTGCAGCCTCAGTGAGGACACAATTCCTGGCCATTACAGTGTGCACAAAAGCACTGTCCTAAACCTTCATATTTTCAGCATTAGGCTTCCAAAAACTTCAGACCAGAAGCAATTATTCATTTTCCAGTGCACCATTTTGCTTTCATCTTGGCACAGAAAGGAAAGAGAAGCTTTCTCCTTCCTTTCCTGGAAGAGGGTCTAAAGGTACCTGCAACACATCCAAGGTCCATTTCAAGGTCCATCTCTATTGCAAATCCTGCTGATCTGAGCTGAGCAGCACAGATACAAGTGAGGGTTCTTTCTTCAGGGTGCTTAACACACTCTGCAATTGAATCCCAAGGGCAGAAAACAAACGCTGGGACTGGTGGATGCAATCTGGAGGGACGGGGGGAAAAGCAGGTTGTTACGTCACAAAACAGGGGCACAAAACTTTTTGAAAATACTTATTTTTCCAATTAAGCTGAAAAAGAAAGGAAGCTTTAAATATTCATTTGAGGGGTCAACTAAAATAAAACAAATATAGCAGCATGGAAAACAGCCATGATGAGCTGACAGAGCCTGCATCACTCCTCTCCATTGAAATCCATTGCTCGTTTCCACTGGAGCCGATGTGCTTTCTGTAGGACTACACAAAATCGACATCCCTGTCCCCATCCCATGAGTGGGGACAACAGCCACGTTCAGCATGTTTGCAGATGGTGACAGGGACAGCACTGGCATTTTTGTCCTGGAAAGTCAGAGGCTCAGGATGTAACTAGAAAAAAAGTACATTACTTGTGTTTATGAAGTGACAGTATAGGAAAACTCAGAGGACTATTTCCTTTGGGGTGGGAAGGATGGATATGGAATAAGGTTTTTTGCTTGCTTCCCTGATACCTAGCAGGATCTGCAGATGAGCTTGCCATTCTTCCAGTTTTGGGGAAGGTAATGTTTCCCCTGCAACTTTCTGGCAAAATACCAGTTTGGGGGAATCCACAATTTCCCTGCAGACAGGAAGCTGATGGCAGCACAGTTTCCAGTGGCCTCCCTTACTTGCTCTGAGCTAAGAAAGTTCACAGACCTGCACAGAGGGGGCAGATGTGGGGGACCTGGAGATGTCAGATGCCAAAATCTTGTGCCAGCTTTTCCTGACCTAAGGTTGCACTGGGGATACTTGGAGGCATCATACCCGAGAAGACAAATGGAAGGGCTTGGCATGGGAAGTGGAGATGAGGAGATTAACAGCTGTCAACAAGAAGCCCAGATCCCACCTGATCTGTGCAGCGAGAGGGCTGGGAGAGAGCAGGGAGAACAGGAAGGTGGGATCAGCTCCTGCACATTCCAGAGTGGCCTCATGGAACAACTGTCTTCAAGAGATGGAAGATCAGCCTGTCCAGATGTTTCTCCTACCTGGACCATGGGGTGGGAGGGCAGTCATGACACATACCCAACATTGCAGATGGTGATTGCCTGACAGGGAGGTTCACGGCAGTTCATGATCCACCTGCTTCTGGTGTGGGACTTACACCCCTCCAAATGCTAAAATGTTGGCCACTATTGTGGATGCTAAGAAATCAGAACGGCTCAGCAAAACAGTCTGCAGGAGGGAAGAGGTTATTTAAAGGGTGTTTGCCCAGGCTCTGCACCAGCAGTGCTGTGTTTGGAGGCTGAAAACCCTACTGGGGGGAGCAGTACGAGGTGAGGAGTTGAGTGCCAAGTTCTCATCAGCCTTTTCCAACCACAACACTGCTGCTAAATTTAAACAAAATCTGTTCCCGTCTGTTCTGCCTGCCGTGCTCTTCCCTGTCACACTCAAGGCGACCTGAACCTGATACAGCCCCCAGGCATTTATTTATTTATTTTCAACCTGTTCACCTGGTGACCACCCATCTCTCCAGAACATCCCATGACCTCCAGAGCAGACCATGTGCCAGGGGCACCCAGCCACCACTGCATGGGAAGGACAAAAAAATGCAATAAATTTGCTGATGAGGTGCACTCAGTCTCCAGGAACTGTTAAGGACCTGCAGGTTGTCCAGCTGTCAGGTAGCTTGGGCAACCATGGGGGTACCTTTTCCACTAAAAGTAAGGCTTACACTCAAACAAAAGCTGTTCCCAAAGAGAGGATAAGTTCACAAACTTTATTTTTTCTGAGTGCAGATCTCCTTGGCAAACAATTTTCCTTTTTCTGAGAGAGGAGAGACAGAGAAAATGTCTGCTCAGAGCTCCTGTGTCCTCAGCTGCAGGACAGGTCAGTGAAGAGCAATGAAACACTCCATCAGCTGAGCCCGTGCTATTAAATTCAAACCAGTGATGCCACACGAGTTTTCCCCGTATCACATAATCAAATAAAACCAAAATTTCCATTCCTTTTCCATCCTGCACTAATGCCACTGGAATGACGTGTGGGATAACACCAGGAAAGTTACTGCTGCAAAGTAAGCACCTGGACCTTAGTTTGCACACTGCATGGGCTGGGGGTTATTACCCATTTAATACATTTCTTTTGTCATGTATCAGAAACAGAGCTTTTGAGAAAAAATCTGTTTGTATACCACCCATAACTAACATTACCAGTTAAAATATTGTGCAGTATATTGTTAATAGGATACAAGAAAAGCCCAAAACAGGAAGAACACCATTAACAAAAACATAGGGCATGTCCTCAGCAGAAGGAAGAGACAAAACACACCTATATTCCACAATGGTATCCAAAAGTTTCCCATTTGGCAAAGACAAAATACTGTCCTGGACACAGCACTTTTGAATGAAATCCAAGATGGATGGGTGGGAAAATGCCAGACCCTTTTATTTTTTCTTCAAAAGTTTCTGAAAGGAAATAATAATTTAGAAAACCTTTCTTACTGGTAAAAAAATATAAGAAAAGGAAAATAGAAAAAAAAGGAAAAAAGGAGGGGAAGGGGGGAAAAAGAAGGGAAAAAAGGGAAAAAGAAGGAAAAAAAGGGAAAAAAGGGGGGAAAAAGGGGGAAAAAG
>VZTI01001779.1:293212-349037 GCA_013397865.1 Struthidea cinerea | reverse complement strand
AAGGGAAGGGAAGGGAAGGGAAGGGAAGGGAAGGGAAGGGAAGGGAAGGAAAGGAAAGGAAAGGAAAGGAAAGGAAAGGAAAGGAAAGGAAAGGAAAGGAAAGGAAAGGAAAGGAAAGGAAAGGAAAGGAAAGGAAAGGAAAGGAAAGGAAAGGAAAGGAAAGGAAAGGAGTTTTTGTAATTACTAGCTCAGGAGAGACCTGGGCTATGAGTTGGGTTTCCTAGTGTTTAATTAATTAAAGTCATACAGAACAACATTAAAGAACTTGTTGGTTTTGTCCTGGTCAGTTATGGCCTGACATGGGATCTGTGACCAAACTACCAGGACTTTCTTGTGTCTGATCCTGTCGTGCTAGGATTTGGTTTGTATTGAGTAACTCTGCACAGTCTGCACGAGCTCTCCAAACAAAGCCAAGGCTGTGAGCACCCAGTGACACTGAGCACAATCCCCCTATGTGCCCAAGAGCTCCCAAACTCACATCTAGCCCAATCCCTTCCCCAAGGATGATGTCATCTCAGGACTCGTCTCTTTTAGCTGGTTACATTTAAAAATAAAGAGGATATTTCCTTTTTCATAACTTTCCTTTAGAGTCTACATAGCCTCATAAACAACAATGGTGGGCTCTGTGAGGATTTTAAAAAATCTCCTCCTGCTTGGCAAATCAGAAGTGAGACTCCTTGGCACTACACGGGCAAGTGTGCAGAGAATCACCCTGATAGCTGGACCCAAACTCTTCTGCGTTTCTGCTTAGCTGAAACTAATCAGCTAAATAATTACTAATTAATGATGGTTAATGCTGAACCACTCTGTGGCAACCTACAAGTGATCTGCAGGAGCTACAGAAGGCACATGACCAAAGCCTTCACCCCGGAATAATCTGGAAGAAGGCTCATATTTCTGATTCAATATCTGTTTTTGCCACAGAGGATAAATGATTTCTGCACTACAGACTTGAAGACAGCTCTGCTAACGATAACTTGTCAACAGGGTAGGAGAAAGGCAAGGGCATTAGTCTTTCAGTCCCTGTGTATGGAAATGTGGATGGATTTCTGGGCTGCTGCTCAAGCCCAAATACCAGCTCTGCACTGTGTTAGGAGCACCAGATAAATAAAGCCACCTACATCACTTATGAATAACCAAAAGTGGGGGACAACTGTGAGCACTTCCTCAGGCCTTCAGGAGAGGGCCATAGCTGAGCTGAGAGCAGAGACTGCTCCCTGACACACGGCTGGGAGCACTCGCACACCACTGAGTCATTCCCTATCACCAGGAAAGCTGAATCCATCCCTGGTGACCTCTCAGGACAAGGTGACCCCAGCATGGGAGGCAGCAGAGGGAGAGCATCCACTTTCTTGACTCATCACTGCGTAGCGCTTTGCACCTCAGAGCAACAGTGTGGGAGACACCAGCCTTGTTCTGAAGTGGAGCATCTTCCCCAGTCCCCAGCCATGACTCGGCAGGGCCAGGCCTGCCCACAGCCACTCACCACAAGGACACCACGTATACCTTCATTTCAAATATAGAGAGGTGATCCACTCCCCCGCCACCGTGCAGCTCAGTGATGCTTAGCCAATTAGATTGATCCGAGCGCCCTAAGTGGGATATAGTCAGCATTTAAGTAGATCACTGACAAAAATAGAAAATCAGAAGGACCTAGGAGCTATTTTGGTCTAGCCTTTGACTGTAAATGGTGTGGCTGATAGCTGAGACGACTGGCTCCATTACAAGTAAAAGCCCCATCTAGAGTAAACAGATGAACTGACTCAAATAGACCAGCTTCTGTTTTTACATTTTTTAAAGCCTTTTCCTCTGAGAAGTACTCTTAACAAGGTCTGCAATGCCTTATCCCAAGGTCCTTTACAAGTGAAACAATTAACCCCTAGTCTCACTAAATACCTTCTCTCTTTCAAGTGTATCCAGTTATTTATGTACACAACTGTTTTCAGATGATGCCATTTCATTCAGAACAACAATATGCATATATGAAAATACAGCTCATATCTTCTAGTGCTATCAGAGGACTCAGTTTCCAGTAGATAAGATTGCTGCACTAAACCATGTTTGGGAATGCAATATCCAGCCTCTGATCTCTGACTGCCTTGATATTTGCTTTCCACTGTAGCATTTGAGAAATGTTAATGGTCTCTTTTTTTGAACAGCCAACACCTGTGAGAGGGAGGGAAGTGGTATTATCTGTGTTTTACAGTGGATAGCTGTTAGCAGAAACAAGCAAAGGTCAAGGTTATCTGCAATGTCTACAGCCCAGCCAGAAATAGTTCTTCTGGGTTCTATGGAGGGTATTAAAAAGGTAAGAAAGTTGGTAAAAATATTTCTTGGAAACCAAACTTCCCCTGGCAGTAGAAGAATGCTTAATCCAGAAAAAAACCAAACCAAAACAAAAACCAGCAAACTAAAACAAACCACCAACACAAATCCCAGAGGGTGGAAGCTCACTTAAAGCACTGAAATAGAGAGTATTTTTCCCAGCTGTGAGGATAACCTTATCATGACCTCCCAAAAATGGGGTACTTCAGACCTCCCAAAAATGGGGTACTTCAGTCCTTCATTCAAGAGTTCTAATACAAGCTCATTTGGAAACTCTGAGCTTGATACAAAATGATGTCGTATTGTTGGACCATGTGGGAGGTCAGACTGAAAGAACATCACAGTCCCTTCCAGCCTTAAAGTCTATGACAGATCAGTGTCTTTCACATGGATAGTTCTTGCTCCAAGCAGATGCTGAATTATTTCAGCATTTAAGTGTTTTGCTGCTGGCTCTGATAAGATTCTATGCTCTTACCATGCTGCTTTCCAGCTCTTTATCTTCAGGAGAATGCCCTGCTGGTAAGGGCTGACATGAGCTTTGTCTTCCAGACACCATTTTATTATAAAAAGTACCAGATCCAGTAATGGACTGACAACCCAAGATAAGAGAGTGGCAGAATATCAATTTACAGCCTCTTGCTCAAGACAGGCACATCCCAGAAACACTAACAGAACACATGGACAAAATGCTTGTTCACACTGCTCCAACATGCCAAGGATTCTCAAGTCTACCTGCCTGGAAAATTTCCAACAATACCTGAGATGCCAGAACTGCGCTTTAGTAGATGACACCTCCTAATAGGTCACCTTGGACTGATGTCTCTTGTGGAGGAACCTATTAGAGTTCAGCCTAATTGCAAAACCATGGAAAAATTTAGGATGGAAGGTACCTCTGGAGACCCCTATGCCAACCCTTGCTTGAAATCGGGTCACCTTCAGAGCTGTCTGCTCCACTTTTAAGTATCTGCAAGGACGGAGAGTCCCCAGACTGGAACTACTGAAAGAAGAGACATAAGTAATAGAAACAAACTCTTCTTGCCAGTGGTAGAATGTAGAGCAAGAGGCAGTGATAAAGGGGAGCAGAGGACGTTCCCAGTTGCAGCTCAGAAGGCTCAGACTGGCAGTTTTGGGATCTGTAACTGGAGACGGGGTAGAAACTCCTCCCTTGGAGGTTTTCCAGAGTAGGTGACACAAAGGCTGTGCTAGCCTCACCTCTTATGGCCTGCTTTGAAATAGAGGTTGGACTAGAGATCTCCAGACAACCAGTGTGTCTGTGATCCTGTCAATAGATTGTTCAATGGATTGATCAATCAATCAATGGAAGCCAACGTAGTTTTTGTAAAGGTAAGTTGTACCTCAAAATCTATCAGATATTTTGGAAGGATTGCCAGCCATGAGGGACAGAGCAGCTGGGTTGATTCACTGCACCTGGGTTTTGAAAAACACTGATAATTGGTAAAGTCTCCAAATAATTTATTGTCATGGTCTATCATAAACTCATACCAGATTAAAACACAGGAAGTTAAAAGAAGAATAAAGGATGGTATGAATGCACACATACACATATGGGTCCATACTTTTGCATATATATATATTCTGACACATGTAACAGAAGAAGAGTTTCTGGAAAGTTCCCCAACACCTTGTAACTTGTGCTGGAATTTCAGGTGTTTAGTGCAATCACAGTCATCTGGAAAGAGGACGAGTGGTGGGTGAAATGACCAGTGATCAAGTATTAAAAGTTATCCAAGACTTTCTGATCTAAGCCTGAATGTGAGTAATTGTGGAAAGATGACAATGAGTAGCCAGGCAATGAAGCCACAGTTAAAAGTCAGTAACAATAAACACAAATTAATTTATGTGGGAGAAATCATCCAAGCCATACATAGAAAAAGAACTGACATAATTGTCAATAATTGTCTGAAAATTCCAGGCCAGAGGCTTTGAAAAAGAGAGTGATATGATTTATCAGAAGAGGGCAGAGAACAAATTTAAAAGTCCATTGCACACCCTCAAATTTTGTGGAGGGAAACACTGATCAAAGACCTGGAGTGGCACTTGTGTGCCAAGTGACTGCAGGAGCTCTGCAGCTTGCAAAGAGCTGATGCTGGGGTGTGTCCCCACATGCTGTGACACCAGAAACAGACTGCTACCTCTGTAGGTTGACTTTCCCCTGACCCTGGCATAGGTTCCTTGCAAAAAAAGCATAACTGTGTACAGTTCACACCTGTGCACCCAGATGCCACCCATAATGTGTGCAGAGGACAGGACAATTAGAAGCCTGACACCATTTAAATATTTAATTCTGCAATGGCCAAATGTCATATATGTGACAAGGTCCACCAGAAACCCCCCATTTCAGTCTGCAGAGGGAGAGTGAGAGAAGGGAAGAAAGCAAGAGACAGATCTCTGACTCACAGGTGCTCAAGTGCGATAAGAATAAAAGAGAAATGGCTCAACATAAGACGAGTCTTTCACACCCACAGGCTCCATGATGGGACTGTAACAACCCTGTAGTCTCCAAGTGGCATCAGGAACAGCAGGGATTCCAGTTTAAGGCCACTACTGTTTACTTATAATTAGTATCAGTGGGTGGAAACTCCTATTTCCAGTTTTGTAAGAGAACTAGTTGCTCTAGAAGTCTCTGCTCTCTGCAGAAAAATCAGTGTCAGGGGCTATGGCAGCTTCAACAGCCTGGAGGACAAGGTCTGGGCACCAAGAGCAGTGAACAGGACACTGTATTGCATGGACCAAATTGGGGCTGGTGCACAAAATTTGACTGTAACTGTTCCCAGGTAATGAGTCCAGTGAAAGAAAAGCTGTCTGCCTCTCAGACCAGGAAGAGCTTTCTCCATCTCTGGGCCACACGTCGCCGTAACAGGCAGGGCCTGAACTGCCAAGTGTTTTTGGGGCAGCTGAACAAATCGGTGTCTGGTGGGCAAGCCTTTCTAGAATGATTTTCATACAAAGTGCTTAAATATACTGCAAGATTTACAAAGTAGGTTATTAAGAGTTAGGATGTCAAAATGGTCAGGCTTAGAGCTCCCACCCATTCTCAAACCCAGTTTTCCAGACACGACGTAGAGACTCTTGAGCTCTTGGTATGATAACCATCATCCAGATGGATTTGGGCTGCTACTCCTAGTACAACCAATGTGTAAGTCATGCATGCAGTAGTATTTTTGATGGTGGTATTTTGACTTCTTACTGCATATTGTTCTGCTTCTTAGAGAAAGTTGTTATGGAGGCCAGCAAAATCAAGCAATGCCACTTTTGCACTTTAGTTGTGCCTGACAGGTTTCAGAAACCAAAACTCAACCCCACAAAGTTTTGCAAGCAGAGAGTGTGACAGGAAAGTTGGCTAGCACCCAAGCCCATCCTGACAGGGGAAACTGGCTCAGCTGTTTCTGAAAACACCTACTCAGTTCACCCATGCACTGAGCAGTTTTACAAGTTAGTCATTAACCACCTCACCCCCACTGAGGCACACAGAGTACGACAACCTCATGATGTGGCTCTCTGCAGCTAAGTGCCTTGCAGATGTGTAATGGATCCAAATCCTCACACACTCGTTTGGGGTCTTGGGCAGGAGGAAAAGAAGGGGTCTTGGAAGGAAACTCCTATCACAGTTTCAATGGGATTCCAGCTGACAAAGAGGAGTCAGGATTCTCTGTGGGTGCAGAGCCAAGTGCTGAAGGTGAGTTACAGAAAGTCAGCTGAAGCATTACAGAACCTGAAAACAGCCACTGGAAGCTGCATTGTGTGACACTTCTTGCTGACAGGAGCTTACCTAGGGCATGAGAAAAGAGCTCCTCTTCCACTGGATGAGGAAAAGAAAAGACTCAAAACCCCATGGTTCTTGGAGGGTGTCCCAAACAGAGGGTTCAGGGCACGTACCCTCACAGGAAAGACTTGTGGGGCTAGAAAGGGGCCGGGTGGAGAGAAACGAGACCTGGTAATTTAGGCATGCAGCAGAGTCCTCACTCCCACTTCTTGTTCGCAGCTTAAAGATACACAGCTTAAGTTATCACTATACTATGCCTCCGGTCTCCAGGAAAAATTCTGTATCACAGAATTTTCTCATCCATTCATATTTTCAGAGGCCAGTTAAATCTGGAAGGGTTGGGAACAGATCACACAGAAGAGGACTGGCCCTTTTTGCTCAATTTTGAAGAGATCTACTTTGAGAGAGCTGCTTCCCGCCATGGTTCTTTGTCCACTCAGAGCAGGACAAGGCTCATTAGCGCAGGGGAAGATTTCCTGACCGCCTTCTGGCACTCGGGGAGATTGCAGTGAAAGGCTGGAGAGAACATTTCATAAACAGCAGTCTTCCCTCCCCTTCACATCAGCAACATTACGGAAGGAAACAAAACAAAAAGTGACAGTGCGCTGAGATAATGCCCTGCACCCTGTACTCCAAAACCCCCTTGCAGGCAGTGGCTGTGGGGGCACTGAGTGTCCTCTTCTCAGTACGTCACTGCAGGCAGGGCGTGGGCTGGCAGGTGGCACATCCCCAGCTGGAAATAGGGTCCAGCCATGGCCGTATGGTGAGCTGAGCCCCTCAGGCCTCCCTGCTCGCCTCAGGCCTGGCTGAGCCCCGCCACGCGCACCGAGGGAAGGAGTTCCGCTCCCATCTGGCAGCTCTCAGAGCAACAAATCAAGCGACGCCTTGTTAGTTTTAAGACAAAAGGGGAGGGGAAGAACAAAAGGTCAGAGCGGGACTGATTTCTGCCTTGTCGGCCTCCCTGCGGCTCTTTCCTGTTTATTGGAAAGTTTGCTGAGGGCTACGGATGAGCCTCCAGTGCAACCTCTGCTCCAGACAGCCTTGAGCACTTGGGAGAAGGAAATGACTCCAAACTTGGCAGCGTGAGGCCCATCTTTGCTGGAGTGTCCTGCCACTCTCTGGGGAGCAGGAAGCCAAACGCCTCAGAGGAGGCTTTCAGAGCATAGCTTTTTGCCACAGGCCTCCAAGCAAAGGCAAACACACACTGAAACTGTGGCTCTTAAAAGGATGCAACCCCCTGGTCCAGTAGAGTCATGGCTGTCAGCAGCCCATCTAGAAATGAGGCCGTTCTGCCACGGGATCACACAGGGTTTCTCATGGGAGTTACTCAAAGGGAATGAAGATCTCACCCCTCGAGGCTGCTGAGCTTGCTTGTCATGCTCACCTGTGAACACTTTCAGCCTTCAATCCTCAGGCAAGTGGACAAATAGCTATGGAAAGACATTGCCCTGTCCAGATTGCATTGGCAAGGAGGCAGAATTTGCTGTGGCACTTGCAGAGGTCTTGTTCCTGCAGTAATGCTTGTAGGGGTCTGGTTTAGGATGTTTTTTTTTTTTTAAATAGGAGCCGAACCTCAGTTTGCAAACACAAAAGCCACTTTTCCCTTGAAACAGGCAAATGTGGTTGTGAGGCCTAGCTTATGAGCACAAGTGCAGACTTTGGAACATGTAGAGGAACCTGGTGGCTCTACAAGGTCATCCACATGTTAACCAAATCACTGACCAGCGCTGTCTCCTCATGCTCATGCCTTCTCTACAGGTGCAGGTCTGGATTTTACCCACCAATGATACTGGAAAGGGTGATGTGCAGACACCTTTCACCTGTGCAGCAGTGCTCTCAACAGGGACCTCAGGGTGATGGATAAAAGGCCAAATAGCTTGAGTGGGGAGAAAAAAGTTTAAAAATATATTTTACCCGAAGGAAACAGAAATGCCATGGCACAGATCTTATCTCCCTGCTTACCAGCAAAGCTTTTGCTGCATGACCCTGGGAAGTTGAGACCACTCCCAAAGCTTCAGCAACAACCACCGACAACAACTGCAACAAATGCTTTTCCCTGGGTGATGCTGAGGGACCCTTACCCTGCCCACAACCCTCCTGTTCAAAATGACCAGCTGAAACATGCCCGTTGCCATGCCCAGGAAAAGCCCTTCTGAGGGCTCACGTGTAAAAGGTGAGCACAAAAACCATCCCCATGACACAGCGAGGAGTGCATGGGTGAGCAAGCACAGCTCAAAGGCACTCTGTCCAACAGCAGGGCAATGTTTTCCTTCCGCCTGCAGCCCTGAAAATGCAGGCTGTGGTCTGAACCCCCCTCCCAGGTTCAGCATCAGCACATGGTCCCTGTGCAGTGTCCCTTGGGCTGTAGCTGTGTCTCAGTCCCCTAGCACCCTGTTATGTCTGCTGGCACAGGGATACCCTGGCTGCTGGGAAAGAAAGGAGATGGCTCAGCTTTCCAATTCCCAGACGAGTCTCCAAGGCAGGCGGTAAACAAGCCACAGCAAATAGAGCAAACGGAACCAGAGAGACAATAAAGCAACCGAGCCATTTTCAGATGGCTGGCGTATTTTGCAAGCCAGGGATGATTTAAGTGGAGCTGACCCCAGGTTTGCACATAGACAAGGCACAAACAGCCTTTTTTGTCCAAAATTCAGCATGTACTACAAAGCCAAGAGAAGGAATCAGAGGAGATACTACAGGGTGCAAGTGCTGTGTGCCCAAAGCATCCTGCAAAGGTAGGAGCTCATCCTTGCTGGTATCACTGGTATGCAGAGATGCCTCTCAAAATGGGACCGAGTTACAGTTGCACTGCATGAAAGATGTCCTCACCCTGTAACCTGCTTTTCAGGCTGACTAATTCCTCCTTTGATAGAACCTCTTCCCCAGCCCTGGGCATTCCCCAAGGCTATTCCCTTTCGGGGCTCTTCCCTCCCACAGCCTCTCAATGGTCAGGTCTCTCTCTGGCCAGAGGAGCAGCCTCCAGAGCAGTTGTGAGCTGGGGACCTCCTGGTCCTCCTCATAGGCAGCGAGGCTCCCCTGGCACAGCCCAGCTCGTGCCATCCAGTCCCAGGGAGGGGACACTCAGCCACAGAAGGGCAGTTGTTCCCCAAGGCAAAGCCCAAAAGTGTCCCCCTGAGGGCAGGTCAGTGCCAAGGGACACTCTTGAGCTGGGGTGACACGTCCCACATGGGCAGTGGCCACCACACCTGCCAATGTGCTACAGGTGGCCACAGCAACTGCGAGCTGTCCTGAAACTGCAGCCTTTACAACTAGTTAGATAACAGATATGGTCCATTAGTTTGGCAGGCCGACAGGCTCCCGTGCCAAAAAGCCCATCTCTACTCAAAAGAGACACTGTTAACAGTAACTCAAGAGGACGCAACAGAAGAAAATAAACAACAGTTGAGGCAGTTGGTGTAATTGGCCAGCAGACGAAAATAAATTTATGCCAGCTTGTGAATACGTCTGCTGAGCATGATTCAGTGAGTAAATCGTGTGGCACAGAGCACAGGGCAGGCAGGAATAAAATTAAGTAAGAGACAAAAGCCAGGCTGCCTCTTGGAGAATATCACCCCTCCAACCACTCAGCTTTTCCCATTTCTGCCCATTTCACTCTCATGTATCCCCTCATGTTATTAATGTATGGGTTTCCCAGCCAGCCATAATGTTTTTCAGGAGGGACATATGCTTGAACCACTGCTAAAACAAATACCCAAACCCCACAAAACCCAAGCAGAATTTAAAAAAGAAAATGTTCAGCAGAAAATCCCAACCATTTCAAGTGCTCTTTGAGCACCATACATGAATAACAAAGAGTGAGCCTGCCATTTATTCCTTTGCGGATCACTTTTAAGATCAGCTTTTGTTCTGTGCTTTTTAGAGCAGCTCAAGTCCAATGGACAAAAATTCCATTCCCAGGAGCACACAAGAAAGAACTGGGAGCCCTGGGCTGCACATTTCACCTTTACTTTTTCATTTTATACTATAAATGTTCGGCATGGTCTTAACAAACTGAGCCAGTGTCTTCCTTTGTGCAGTGGGGCCGGCAGCTTGGAAACTGGAATTCTGCAAGCGGGAGAGGAGGATGGAGGCTGTAGATGATGTGAATCACCTAGAGAAAAAGAGACCTCAGCCAGAGTGGATGGGACCCCACCAAAGATTAACATAACCTCTGCTTTGCAGATGTTGCTTCCTGATCTTACAGGCAGCAGAGAAAAGAGCTCCCTTTTTCTCATCCTGGCCTGGATACATAGAAGACATTTTAAGACACCTGTTTATCTCCTGGTTTAGCTGCAAACCGCTTGCTCTTACCAGCTCTCTCTGTGAAACACCAGCCTACCTTTTTTTTTGCAGAGAAGCTCCAGTTATTGCTGGCACATAGGTGGCTTCAAAGGCAGCAGAACCGCAATGTTCATGCTGTCTACCCCCTTCAAAGGGACATCCTGTCTTGTTGCCAGCTCAGGCTCATCCTTTGCAGACAGCTGGGGGGTCTCCTTCCTACAGAAACAAGCTCCTAGCAAGAGATGGTTTTCTTGCTTTTTCCCTCCCTCTGATGGACTGCTTGTTTCCCCCTGGTTTATTCACTCTATCTTTTTCAAAACAGGCAGCCAAATCACAGTGCAAAGCAATGAGGTCACTATAAACTCCACAGAAGATGTTATCACTGCTATCCTATGATTGCCTCAGTCTTTGCTTTGACTGCCTTGTTTTCCTGAGCCATATGGGAAGATAGTGCCTCTCAGCAAAATATAGACGTGAGAAGTCTCAAGGGCTCTGCCTCAGATAACAAAGACACCAGCATTTCCTTGACAATTATAACTCTAAGAAATAGAATTTTTCCTCTTTTTAGTTATAGAAGAAATATTTGTGCCAGATTTTCAAAGTGTATTTCAAGCCCCAGGTAGGCATGGCAAATAAATGGCCTGGATATTTCCCCAGATCCAAGAGGCTCTTTGAAAAATCAGGTCACAAAAGTGACAACTGGAGCTGCTGAAGGCAGAGACCTTCTACCAAACCTTGCCCTAAACAGCTTCCTGTACTGACAGTTACTTCACTTTTTAGCCTCCTATGGAGCTTGGGAAATAATGTCACACCGGCAGCATCAGACAGCTGTAGGAGGTAGGGACCACTGAAGTTAATGTTGCTAGGTATAGGTGACACATTTAAGCAGATATATTTTCATGCTCTGGTGGGATGAAACCAAGGCCAGGAAGATCCACAGCAGGTGTCTAGCCTGGATTTGTATGCCCAGTATAAAAACCATTTCCTTCTTTGAACATGACAAACACATCTGTAGGGTGGCCACAGAGTCTCCAGGCACAAGGCATTGCAGGGCGAGGTTAACTAATTAACAATGAACTGTGTTTTGTGCACATTTGAAACCACAACGTTCCTTTGGGAAAGCTGTTGGTGGGCACGTGTGGTTGTGCACATGCACGTGAAGGCACTGGCTGCTGCTCCTCAGCGAGGAGGCTCTAATGTGTGTCTGTACCTGCAAAGTCACTCATCCAAAGTCCTCCAACTGCCTTGCAAATATTAATTGCCGACTCGTGTGGTGGGGATGCAGGTGAATATCAACCGCCCTGTTTTACAGACAGGTTGACCGTTGCATAATCTCAGCTGATGTCATTCAGAAACTAAAACCAAAAGGTCATTTTCTGTTTTAAGGACTATATCCCTTTCCCTTCATTGTGCAATATTTCTTCATGTTATGAAACCCTTTTTTCCTGGTATTTTACATGTGTGTCTATCCTAAATTCTGCTGCCTTCCATGATTGTCTGTTCTGTAGCCATAGATAAATGTCCTGCTTATTTATCAGAGATATCCCTTATCTGCAGGCTTTCACCACGTGTTGGAGTCCCCAGCAGCTCCGAGCCCTACAGAGCAGCACCAAGCCCCATGTGCAGGAACTCAGGGGGACTGTTTGGACCCAAACACTGAGCAGATATCACTGAGGCAGGCTGTGAACAAGACGCTCATATATATATATATATATATCTAATGACTGTCTAGACACATCTGGAAATCTGAAATCCTGCATTAAGCCTGGGTAGGAGGCACATCTGCCCAAGTAACAATGGCAAATTTAAGCTGTCTCTGGAGGCTAATTTTCAGGGCTTGGCACAAAAATTTGCCCTTTATTTGGAGAAATCCACTGTGATCAGAGGATTTTCAACTCCCCAGACCTCCCTAGGGTGGTGGGTGTGTTAAACCACACCTCATAAAGGGAAAAGGTGGGATCTCAGGACAGACAGCTACTGCAGAGTGACACAACCGTAGGGATGCATATCTCAGTTGTGGGGCAATTTCTCCTCGTATTATTGGGACCTTCTGCTGCTGCCTCATTATTGAAGTGTGCAATGACAGCCAGCTTCAGAATAACTTTGTTTGCAGCAGGTGCAGCTCCAGATTTCATATCTCCAAGTTCATCTTTTGTTTGCTTTTCTCTTGTTGGCCAAACTTCTGGTAGAACTCTGTTCAGGGTGACAGCACCAAGTTACAAAAGCTGAGTAGATAAGGAGTAGGAAATGAGTTTCTCTAATGGATACAAAATTCAGCATCCAGATACCAAGGTCAAGTAGAAAATGAGATTTTTTCCCCCTCCCTTTTTAAATTTTTTTTAAACACGGTGAAACAAGAGTGATATTCTTGTCACAACTGCAATGTAGCTGGTGACAAGAGACATGAGAGGCTGTACTTGACTCTCCAGTGTCCCATGGAGGATGTCCACAGGAAAAGAACTACCTTAGACAAGACTGTGACAAAATATGCAGTCCAGAATGATCACCATGGGAGCAGCCAGAAGACTGATTTCCCAAGGAAAGCCATGGTCTGACACAATTCAACAATTCACCTCCTTCACTGTCTCGTTCCCCTTGAACCCGGGGCAAGCAGGCCTCACATCACCTCTGCCTCCACACTGCACAAGGTGTTATCCTTCAAAATAACTAGGCAAGACACCATGCAGCCTTTGCATCTTCTCAGTATTCATTGTGGAAGTTCCATTTTCATCCCACCGTAGTGGTGGATCATGCATTTGGACCTGTATCTACCAATCCAATAGCTATGCTGGTGCTTGAGGCGAAACCATCATCTTCTGGGCAAGTTACCTTCGGCTTTAAACTGATTTCTCTCCCATAAGGACACCATGATGTTTCTGTTCCTGATGATAATGACCTAGGAATGACCATAGTTCAGCACAAGTTAGAAAGATGAAGAGTTGATACCACATAGGTAAGGAGCCCTCCCTGCCTAGCAGCAGTTAAAGTTACACAACACCTTCTAGGTTTCCCAAAGGACCATTTTACTCTCAGACAGGCCCTTGAACTTTTTTATTTTTCTTTTATGCAGCACAGAAGGGAAAACACTAGCCTTGCTGATTGAAAACTGTGTTTCAAGCAGTAAAAGCTGGCAATACTGAGAAGAAACATAAGCTCAAGAAGGAACTGTGCTCCAACGAGTGCCCTATTGTGAGATAAGTTTTTCTTTTAGTGATGAATCAACATAATAATCCATCTGTAACACTAGATGCGTCTGCCTGTACTACAGCAAAGGGCCATCTGCCCATCTGCATATATGTTCAAAATGCTGCTGGGACAACCATGATGGTGTCTTAATGAAAGGCACTTGGCAATTAGTACTTCAGTGAAATCGTGCCTGGATGGCTCTGAACCCTCATTTGTCCTTCCCACTCCAATGCAACAAGTGTCTGTAACTTTTTCTCTTTGTTTTTATTCCAGCAATTTCTCTTTAAAGCCTGGTGGGGAGGGGTGGACACGTTCTGATTCCTGCAACAGCAGGAGCCGAGGCAAGTTGTAATCAACATATGTCCTGTGTGAGCTGGGCAGCCGTGAATTAGCAGGACAAACCGCTCCTCGTTTCCAAAATACCCACCTGCTCGGGGGCCAGGCTGCAGCAAAGCCATCCACTACGTGGCTCCATCTGTCTGACAAACAGGCTGCACATTTGCTGAAAGCTGAATCATTTTGCCTCTATTTACTTCCTTTCTTTTCCCCCCTCTTCTCCCCCGCTCTTCTAATTGGGGCTGGTTTGAAAGGTGCAGACACCCACAAAAACAATGCAGCACAATGAGGCCACGGCTGACGTTCGTTAAACTGCTCCAACTGAAATCCGCTGAGGCTGAGCGGGCAGAAAGGAGACAGACCTTGTCAGCCTCTAGTCAGAGCGGGAAAATTAAAAATAAAGATAGTCAGGTTACAAAACAGTGCAGAAAATCCACTGGGGAAGCCTTGTGTTAAAATCTGGGGAAGGAGCTGCAACCAGGATGCCAGGGGTGCTGTAGCACACGGGTCCTGCTGGGAAAACCAGGGGAGAGAAAATGTCAGATGTTAAAAGTCCTGAGGACCAGCTCTCCAGCACCACTCAGCAAAGGGGCAGCACAGGGGAGACCAAAGCACCCTTGAGTCTGCCCCCAGCCCTGCTGCAGGCTCTCTCACCAGTTTTAAGGTATAGCCCCAACAATTAGATCAAACACAAGACTGGAGCACAGTCCCCAGAGTGTACAAGAAAGTATTGAAAATAAGAAAGTATTGAAAATTGTGTGCATTGACATTGCAGTGTCTAAGCAGATGTAACCAGGAAAGCACAGCTTCTTGGAGGAGGTCTTCCCTTGGTGTCCACAGCCAAGAATCATCCTGACAGTCCTGTGGCCAGTAAAATAAGCATATTTCTATTCCTGCTGCAACAAAACAAATGATGGCCAGGAGGCTGGATTGCTCCCAGTCTGGAAAGCACAGACTGCTGCATGGAGCTTCTAGGCCAGGACATACTGTGGTCGTGAACTTCCTTCATCTAATCACTTAACCTCATTAGGGAAATGACAGATTTCTCCATTAATCAGACCTTCCATTTCACTTACAAAGGAGAGACTAAAAAGAGGAACTAGCAGTGATTCTAAAAGACATTTTACTGAAAACTCTCAACAGTCTACCACACAGTAAAGACACATTATTTTCCCAGTAGTCTGGACCATCTCCATAGTAATCTGTTGTGTTTTCAGATGGACTACTCACAAAATGCATTAAAATTGGACTGTAAAAGCTATTTGCAAGGATTATCATTGGTAGAAGTACCAACTTTCTGGTGAGAGAGTGAGACATGGAGAATGAGTCAAGTCTCAAACAAGGTTTTGACAAGTCAAAAAGGGTCTTTCTGGGGAAAGCACTACCTCTCTGCAGAAGATGGTGAGATTTTTCATCATTCTTTGCTACCGCCCCACTGGGTTGCTCCCCAGCATGGCATAGCGAGGATCTGAAAGATGCATTGAGTTAATATTTAGGATAGGAAGACTGTGGGAGAACAAGGTTCACTACACATCTGAAAGTGTTGATACACGCAGTCGATATTGCTGCCAAGTCCAGTAAATTTCTCTGTGGGTTGCACTGCTCAAACCTGGCTCAATGTCTCTAAAGGCGCAGCTCTTCCTTTCTTTCTGTCTGATTCGCTCTTTTCCTTTGGCTTTGGAAACCCATATACTGACCTGCCCATCCAAGACAACTTTCTTTCCCCACAGACATCTCACCATGATGGGCAGCTTTGCCCCAGCCCCCCATGAGCCCCCCCATCTGTCTCTCCCTCCTGACTTGCCCTCTCCAAGCAATGCAATTCATTTTTCAAGAGCCCAACAATTTATGTGCCTAATTGCAGTTCAGAGTTTGCAGGAGTGGATTTCAACACCTGAAACGGTGCTCGACCTTCAGCCAGATGAATTGCCGACCCTATTTTCCCAGCCTTTCTCCCACCTCTGCCCAAAAGGAGGGTGCTGAATTCCCTACATTCATGTGTCCAGTGCCCTGGCTGCACCGAGAGCAGAGCATCCCTGCATCCTGCCCTTGGGCCACCCATTACACGGTGATGGGGGCTTTGACGTCAGTGTGGACACAGGAAGGGCTTTCCAGGAACAATTCTACAGGAGTGTGTGTTTTGCAACCACTCATGTGCAATGACAAGGGGAGAAGTGCTGGTGCAGCTCATCCACCCACAGTGGGTGGCTCTGGAGAGATTTTGCTTTTTGGCTTCAGTGGGGAGAGCTGATGTGTTTTTGCCAAGGGATGAGAAACACAAAGGCTGACAGGGAGCCAAAATGCAGGGAGGAGGGAAGGGGGCCAGCCCCTTGTAAGAGGTCTGTGAGGCATCCTGACCCTATTTCAGCCCAACCCAAGGCCATCAGTCCCTGTCCCAATGATGCTGTATGGTGCCACACCACAGCTCCTCACCACGGACACTGTGCAGCCAGGACAGTCATGCAGGCTGATGTCCTGGCCCGTCCAGCCCTGTGCCTGGGGCTGCCCCACTCCCTAGCTGGGGTCACCCAGCCCTTGCTCCCCAACATGCATCACTAAGCCTGAGACCCCATTTCATGGCCCAGCAGGGGGAATGCAGCTGCCCCCATGCTGGAACCCCCACATACCCCACAGCAGCTGAGCTCAGATGGCACGACCCACCCAGCTGTCTCTCAAACCTGGAGCTTTCCACCACACTGCAGAACAAATCTGACACCAGGGCAATGAGGAGGGGTGGGCACACCACCCCAGGAACCCCAGCACATGGTCAGAGGGATTAAAGCAGGGGTAACAACACGGCATGAGCTAACTTGCTGTGGCAGAGCCTGGATTTTTGTTGAAACATCACAGTTTTTCATATCTCCGTGGCCAGTTTCCGACAAAACTTTCCGCAGTGCACGGAAGAGATGAGGGTGGGAGGGAGGAGCAGGGCCACGGGCAGGGGAGGCACCCATCCTGCTTTACAAAAGCCAGTGCACTGACCTTGGGAATCCAGCATTCCTGCCCCAAACAGCTGGAGTTTTTGAGCATGCCATGGGGCCGAAGGCAAAGTTTCAGCAGGCAAAAGGTAAAGCTCATCCCAAAGCACCGCGGGCACACACAACAAGGAGCAGGCTCATGATAGAAAGCCCAGCTTCCAGCTTCAGCCGTGGTCCAGCTGCCTTCCTGTGCCCCCCTCCATTTGCATAACTATCCATGGGAGGAGCGGGGCAGCCCCGCAGCCGAACAGCTGGCCACTGGCAAAATGGATTATATCAACCTTTTGTCCCCACGTCTGGCTCACCCCGTTTGCATATTCAAGCTTTTGCCCCCACCCGGGCATCTCCTGTGCCGGCAACTCGAGATGCTCCCGGCTCAGCCCCTCGCCAGCAATTCAGTTTGTTCGGGGATACAAATATCCCGGTGAGGAGAATGGAAACAGATCCGCTGGGACAGAGCCCTCGCTGTGAGGGAAGTTGGGAGCGTGGAAATGAGTTTGGATGTTACCATTTGCAAGTGGATTGAGGAACAAGTGTAACTCTGAATACTGGAGTCTGTAAAAATGCAGCACTACACAAATTAAAAAAAAAAAAAAAAAACAACCAACCAAACTTTTTGAAGTCACTCTTTTCCTGTCTGAGAGTCACTGCTACCATTCTGAACAGCTCTTGCTGTGCAAGACACACGTGTCTTCAGGAGTTCAAGGTCTAGACAGCTTTGTGTATGCACAAATAAGACGAACAGTCCCAGTGCTTTCCTGCCTATGGGCTAAATTCACATTCTTTTCCTCAAGGGCAATGGTTTTAGGAAACTTCTCTTGGCAAGAACTCAAAGAGATTGATGCCTAAAGACTATCCCAGCCATTCCCACTAGCCCTGAGTAAGGCTGTCTTAAAGAAATTCCTTCCTTTTGAATGAATGTGTGTTTCAGACCAAAAATGTACTGAGTAGAACAACTCGCATTTGCTACTGTTCAAACATTGTGCCACAACCCTTTTGGTTTAAATTATGGTTGCCTATACTGGACTTTTTTTCGCATTCAAATTTTGCTATTTCTGTTGAGTTTTGTGTGTTTTCCCTCTTTGTTTCTGTCACCATTTTCTCATTTGCCTAGACAGACTCCAAAATAATGACATTTGAAAGCAGAACACCCACATCAGACAGGCAAATCAGACACACTCACCCTGGCCTACATGACGGAGAAGAGCTCCAAGATCAGGTCACCCAACATTTTTCATTACAAGATCCTGATTTTAAACTTGTTTCCAATGACTTAAAGGTGTTCAAACCGAAATTCTTCCATGACAGGTATTTGCTTTGGGTCAGTTCCTTCTATTTGTTAAAAAAAAGCTAAACTTGTTCAACACCAGAACATTTGTGATTACTATAAAATTTCATCCAATGTTGACCTTGCTTTAAGATACGGAAAAACACACCAGTTTGTAAACTCTCATTTGAGATTGGAAATTTCAGCATTTCAGCTTTCTAAACATTTCACATCAGATGGGAACACACCTGCTGTCCCAGCTCTCTGTCACTGCCCAGGTAGCCCACACACCACCCAAATCCTTCCAACAAACCAGCTCTGGACATAATTTTCTAAACTGAGAGAGGATAATGGATGTAACTGAGCAGTATGGAGGATAGAACAGAATAATAGGGATGGGGAGACATTAGGGATGCTAATGAGTCAGAGGGGAAAACCAGAACTAGATCATCTTGTAACAGCCAAACTAAATTCCAGAGTAAATCCTATGCTCCCTAGCCATGGACATTGCTTTCTTGGCAAGTAAAAAGCTATGAAGACATCTGCAAAACATGTATCTTATTTCCTCTTTGGTGGATCCATTCTATCAGACTATAAATGAAGTAATCATAGGCTGTTTGCTTGTATAAGACTGACTCTGATGTGGGCCACACAGAATGACACAGAGTCACTGGGGTTGGAAAAAACCTCCAAGGTCATTGAGTCCAACCTTCTGACCAACCACCACCTTGTCAACTGGACCATGGCACTGAGTGCCACGTTCAGTCATTTCTTGGACACCTCCCTGGGCAGTCTTTTCCAAGGCTTAACAACTCTTTTTATGAAGAAATTCTTCCTGATGTCCAAACTGAAACTCCTCTGGAGGAGCTTGAGGTTCTGTCCCCTCATCCTGTCACTTGTTGTCTGGGAGAAGAGGGTGGTCCCCACCTGGCTCCAACCTCCTTTCAGGGAGTTGTAGAGTGACAAGGTCTCTCTTCAGCCTCTTTTTCTCCAGGCTTTTTCTTTCCAGCTCCCTCAACTGCTCCTCATAGGACTTACAAAGGTCATGACAATGCTGGTGACCAAATCTGGACAGTTAGCATATTTTCCTGTCTTGTTTCAGAAGAGGATTTATATCACATAATGTTTTCAAAACTGTGCTAGAGGTAGATGGACATTGAAAAGTCCCTCAGAATTAGCAAACAGCAGAAGCAAGGCTGCCTACAGACTCACAGTTTGCTCTCATGCACCTTTTTGCATCATGCAAGATTGTCCATTCATATAACAACATGCTCCATTTTCCATGGGAATGCATCTCAGTGCATGGAAAGAGCTTTGGAACGATGAAGCAGAGTCATGCAGCAAAATCACAAGCAAGGGTTACAGCACTGACCCTTGCTATACCCACCTGGTCATGAGCTCTGACACTTCAGAAACCTGTTCAGACAGTGTTCCAAACCCTCACCTGACACAGAGTAGCTGTAAGATGAAGCAAGGAAGAGCACAGAAAAAAAAAATATGGTGCTGGGGCAGCTGAACATCATCCCAGCCCATACCTGAGTGCTCTGGGAGTACATCCTCACTCCACACTGCTGCAGGGAGGAGTTCAGCCAAGTCTGTTTGGATAAGTGGGACACAAGTTTTGAGTACTCTAGAGAATAGCCCTCACTTCCCATTCACATCACCACTCACATCACACAAGCTCACCTGAATCAGGAGGCCACAGCTCTTTGCCCAAACTGAGGCATCGTGAAACATTTAAACTTATGGTTTGGGTTCTAAAGAGTCTAAGAAATGAAATGCTGCTCTAAGGAAGTTTTAACTTGTTTCCATGGAGTTTATGCCATACTTCTCTGGCTCAAAGCACTCATAGCATAGATCTCAAAGGCATTTTACAACAGCAAAAAACCATAAAAGCAGCACCGCTGATGGGTCCAAGAAGCTGCAGATAGTGAAAGCAGCCTCATTTTCCCCTAGTAAATACCCAGCATTTCAGCATGCCAGTGACTGTTGTGATGACCAGATGGTGGTGGGAGCAGTAAGTTGGATGATGTTAACTACACACAAACTCCAAAACAACTGATGCCCAAACTCACTTCGAAAACACACCAGAATGGGCTGCTCAGCATATGGCAGCAACGCTCCACTGAAAATGCATTTTCTGTCCTTTAAACAACTAATAAGCTCCACCAAGGGGTCCAAGGGCGAGCAGCCACAGAAGCAGGGCCCTAGATCCTAACTGTTTGATTCTCATCCCTTTATAATGGTGATGAAAAGGTGCAGAGATGTGGTGGAAGTGTCAGCCTGCAGCTCCAGGACCAGGTCCTTTGTAAGGTGAGCATGTGCAATACGTGCCACCAGCACAGCTGTGTCACCTCTTCTAATGGCAAGACCTCGAAGGAAACATCCCGGGTGATTTGCTGAGCAGTGCTGGATGATTCCTAATGAAAGGATGAGCCCCGCTGTGAGAGCGCACTGTGCAAGCACACAGATCTAGACTCGGGTACTTTAAACAACAAACAATGCCTTGTTTGCAAAATAAACACAGTGAACAGATTGAGAAAAATTATTCTGGCATCTGCTGACCTCCACTGAAGGCTCTCCAACAAACCTGTGTGTTTTCAGAGGAACTGCAGAGGCCATCTTTACACCAACAGCTAAGCAGCAACTTCACCTGTGATTTGAAAGCAAAGGTAAATTCACTAGGCACCACCCCTCAGAATGGACCTGCATACACACAAATACGTATTTATGCTTTTCTGAGAGATGATTTAGCCCAAAGGTACACCACAGGGGCCTGTATTCTAACAATGTCAGCTCTGAGCAGGATCCACAGATCCCAGGTGAACCATGCATTTACCTTGAAACCTCTAGGCTTGCTTGCAGAAAGCTGCACAGATCCAGAGGAAAATGGGGCAAGAAAGGACTGTGGAAAGTTAGTCAGCCATGTCCCCTGGCCCAAAGCAAGCTGAAACACAGCTATTGCTCCTCACAGATGCTTGCTCTTAACAGGTCTCCATTTGTGGAATGGCTACTACTGGCTCCCCACACATCTGTTCAGTGACTCCCTACCCTTTTTTTTAAATATTTGGCCTTAGAAGAAACTACCACTCATCCTAGCTACAATTTAAGCCCATCTACCATATCATTTCAAACTCAGTTCTTCCAGTGCAGCCTCACAAATGCCTTTTCCCACATTTTCAAGATATCAGTCACGCAACTCTCCACTGCACTTTCCTGCCCTATGTGCAGTGTCTCAAGTTGCACCTCTAAAGCACAGGATTATCTTGAATCTCACCAAATGCACCACCATTTGTGAGCCCCAGCCTGAAGCTTTCCTACCACCAGCAGGACAAGCTGACAGACCTTTTATCTGAAACAGTGCTCACTAGCTAGCATGACTCTGAATTTGTGCAGTTGTTTTACCCTACCTAAATTTAGTGCCTCACTCAAAAAGGATCTTGTCTTTCCCCACCATCTCCTCCCTGCTGCAACCATTTCTACAAGTCACCAAGTCTATTTTGAATTCTAATGCTATCTTATCTTTCACATCTGTCCAGCTTCCTGTTGACTGTAGATTTAATGTGCATACTACTTTGTTATCCAGGTTGTAATAAAAAAGAAAGATAAGTGACCTAGAGCAACTCCCTCAGCCCCACGAAACACGGCCTTCCGTTCTGACACTGGGTGCAAGATGGAAGGAAACCACTCCCAGAGCAGAGCTACTTACAGCCCCCTCAGCTGCTTCCAAGCACAATTCAGTCTCTGAAACCATACCTTCCCATCTTGCAAACCATCCTGTGTTTGCCCAACAGCCACTAGACCATCCTATAAGCAAGTGCAAAGGTGCCACGTTCATCATCTGATTTTCTTTTAGAGTGGGACTTCAGATCTCATGGGGTGGATGCAAAGTCCAAGCCTGCCCCATCTGAAGGAAGATTTAACCAACAATTCCTTCCGCTGTTGGCTCTCATGGGGGGATTACATTGGAATCTGCAGACAAAGTGCACAGATTCTTTCCAGCAGATTTCTTCATTTGTGAGTGTCACTGCACAGCTGTTCAACTGCTTATTTTCCTGTCACCAACTAACACAAGCCTAAACTAGATAATTACTACTTCCTACTGTCATGAAATTCATTCTTCAGTATCCAAACCCACTCTCTTCTGTTTGTTTCCATGAAAGGGCTATTTACAGTTTTAACAGCTGGCTTAGCAGGGGACTGAGTCCTGTGTTACCATGAGCAACTGTATCTGCAACTTCCCTTGGGAAACCCCTTCCTACCCTGAGGATCAGGGTAGGAATGTTGCTTTGTGTTGACTGAAAACAGCACACCTACAAAAGCAATTCATTAACACCACAGGCAGGCCATATTTCAGAGCTAGAACAAATATTATTTGGTAGTCTACCCTTGCCTTTGCTTTATCACCATCTTATTAATAGGTTCAGGTCTTGTTATTTTTTCATTGACAATGCACATCTTAACCTCTGAGGCACTTTCTTCTTTTACTTCTTCCAGGGACCTGTCTTCCTTGGGGGAGGAAGAGCTAAATGGATTGCCACATTAGCTTTCTCATTCCATGCCATTACACTTTTAACTAGTGCTTTCAAATAGGTAAATTAGATTTTAAGTGATCCCAGTTGTACCATTGGCCTTTGCTACAATCCTGCATTAAAGCTGATTCACTTTTACTTACTTCTATTGCTAATTAAGAACACATAGAGAGGAAATGCAGTTCTGCAGCCAGCAACTGCAGTCCAGGAGCAAGCTGCATTGTTCCATTACCCACAGTGTCTCACCACCACACTGTAGCACTTGTCCCAGCTACCCATGCGTGGAACTGGCTGTACCTCACTCACTATTTCTTGAGGAAGCACCAAGATCCTCCATCAGATGAGATTATTCCAAATGGCTGGATGTGCCAGCACCTGTATGCTCCGTGCTGCCCCAGAGCAAGCATCTGTGGGGTGAGACATTCCCAACAGGAGCTTCTGAAGGAACTCAAGTCTTTGCTCCAACAGCAACTCCTTTATTTACTCACCCAGAAAAAGAAGAATGACTTTCATTAACAGTGAGCTGCTTCACTTCTCCCACACAACGTGCAGTAACACATCAAGAACCCAGCAAGACTCAGCAGTGTTCTTGCACCTTGCTATGCACACACCCCAGTACCAACAGCACAGATCTTTGCCACTTGCAGTAGGAGCCATAAAAGTATGAAAAAAATTTAGAGCATTTTACTGAATACCCCAAATTTTAAAATCTTGTTTAGATTCTAAGTTACATGCACTTGTTCAGTAATTAAGGACCAATTCCCTTTATGATCAAAGGCTGACCCTAACCACACAGCTGGATCCTGTATCATACCTTGCCACAGCCTTTGGCACATCTCTAAAGGTATTTTCATATTTTAATCATATTCCATTAGCTGCCTTAAAATAGGTTGCTGTATTTTGATTTTATGGCACAAGTTCCAGTAGGAGCTGGCTCATTTAAGAACACTAACATGATGCACTCAAATGCCATAATCTAAGTCTCCCATTGCCCATCCCCTTTAACACCATTTTGAGATCACTTTCCCCCTTGTTGAGGAAATTTCTTTTTGTAGCTGAACTAGAAAAAATGTGTTGCAATAGTCTGCAATGAGTGCAATATGACATATGAGATGATTCCAGCGTACGTAATCATTGAGACACTTTTGGGATCCAGCATGAGTTTTTCTGCAGCTCTCCAGACAAACCTGATGTCACTTTTGTTTCAGATGACCAGAAATCTGCCCTTCCTCTCCACCCAATTCCACACATGAGTACCACATTAAAGAATCTGCCACAGACTGCACATTTTTCACCAGTAAAATCCATAAACAGACACAAGTGCAAAGCAAAATGTCATTTTATTTAATTCAAGGACTATTTTCCTTCTAGTATTGCTGAAGGGATCACCTCCTGGGGAATTGATCATTACAAAGTCCCTGTCTAAAAGTTCAAGTGCTCTTGTTGTACATTCTTTTGAACCACAGAAAACATAATGACCAAGTAGGTGGGCATCTACTTGCAGTTTTAGCCCACCTAAATTAGCATTGCTTCAGGCTAGAAAACAATTCAAGTAGTAAAATAATGAAAAATGTTAACCTTTAAGGTCACTACCATATTTTGATCAAAAAGTCCTGAATGTATGAAAAGAACATTTGTACATGTTATGCAGTTGTTTTTTAACCAGACACTGTCAAAGATGGCAGTTAAGTATTTTGGACCAGTTGTCAACCAGATATTTAAGAGTTCTATGTGAAGGTTTATTACCAATTTTATTATGCAGTTCAATTTTCACATTAAGCTCTTTAACAAAAGCAACATAGACCCGCACCAGAATCACTGTAGACAGATTTAGTTTTATAGAATGCCCTTCTGAAAATTCATTTCAAAATAGAGATGCTTTTTCTCCAGAACTGTAAAAGCCATAAAAATGCAAAATATTTGTTAGGAAATTTTTAATCAAAATTATTCCTTAATGTTCAAAATAACATTTAACCTCCTACTTTTTTGTTGTTGTCATCCACGTACTGACCAATAGACTAAACAGGTAACAATGGTTCATGTTTTCCCCCACCTGAAACTTTTCTTCTAACACAGGCCCAAAGATAGGCAATACAGAGATTCAGGGACATGGATTATGCATGGCAAAGGTAATCCTCTATCACTTTAATTTAGAACAATTCTGATTCTAGCACACAACTTGGAGTCTCAGTTGTTTTCGATCTGCTCTAGGTCCAAGTCGCCACAGTCTAGAGGGAAGATTCCTTCTTCAGTGCTCTCACAATCACTCGTGTCCTCGTCACTTTCACACACTGCGTCTGCTTTCTTATAATCCCTTGTTTTGAAGCTACGTTGGCATGACCCGTGGTGCCTCCCTTCATCCAGCTGCTCTTTCATCGGGCTGGAGCCGGGGGTGATGATGTTCATAAGATCATTTGAGTCACATGGGGATGACACAATTGTCTTCATTTGTGTGTCATCATCATCATCTTCATAGTCAAGGGAGCAAAGACTTTTGGAATTTTTTAAAGTCTGCAATAAAAAAAAAAGAGAAAACCATGACTGTATTAAACATGACTGGACAGGAGGAACAGAAAAAATTCCTTACATTCTTGAATGATTTGAGTGTATGTACTCAAGAGTGCCACGTGTTTAAAGTAATCCTGGAAATGAGAGGCATGAAGAAAGAGGAAGAATGGTATTTACTTACTACAGTCAGGTTTTGCAGATATTTTGGCTATGTTGATTCTCATTTGTGAGAAAAACAGTCCCCTTTTTTACACAGGAAGTTCCAAAAACCTACCTTTGGTCAACTACATGAGGAAGCAGAGACACCCACCCAGTTTGCTGTATTGGGTTTCTGGCAAATCCAGCACAGAGCATTTGGCAACACCAGCATTTAGGTCAGACAGCTGCACTGCAGCCCAGTCAACAATTAATTTCCCCTGCAGACAATAAGCCCTCAGGCATCACCTCAGTGAGACTGTCAGGACAACTGGCACATTTGGGTAATCTCAAACAGAAGAAACCCAAGCCTCTACTGGGAGCATCTTGCTCCAGAGTCAGCTTAGTTTGTCTTTCATTTGGGTACTGTCTGAACAAGAGCTCAGGAAAAATTCTATTTAAATTCAAAGGATATTAAAACCAGAGGGGCACTCATCTTTATTTATACAAAGGCAAAAGAAAAGAAACACTCAGTAAATGTGCTACCTCTGTCCCACAGATAAAGGAAAAATGCCTAAGCTCCTCATGGAGCTGTAAGGGATCCTTGGCTAGAATCCAGAGACAGCATTTAAGAAAATAAAAAATAAATATACACAGAGCAGAACTTAGATTTTAACAAGTGAGAAACTTCCAAATTGTGCCTCATAGAAGCACCCAGTGAGAGGAAGGTGAAATAGCCAGGGCTCCTCTCAGAGGTGGTGCAAGACAGAATAATGCTCATTTTCAGTCTCTCACTGGTTAAGTGACTCCAGCCTCACACACGGCAATCATTGTATTACAAGGAGATCCACAGGGAACAAGACCAACTTTCACACCCATTTCCAGCTTCCTCCCCCAATTTGTCATTTCTTAAGTATTTTATATTTGTTTATTTGAAATGGGAACATTGCAACATTTCTAGTATGCTGTATTCCAGATGCTCTTCCAGAGCACAGGGTAATGGCTCCTACTTCACCAATGCACATCAGCACCCACACAAGGGGCTTACCAGTATCTTTGGGTATTTTTCAAACAAAACTTAAATTCAGAAGAAATTTGAATTAGGCTTGTCTGTATACAGCTGGTTAAAAGAGGAAACCTCACCAGGGGGAGGAGATTGGCCTGATCCCTTAGGTTGATGTTACATATGGAACACCTTGCAGACAACCCCACTGCCATGGTGCAAGCTCACACAGTTCCTTGGACACACCTACATCAAACCTACACAGAAAGATCACTGCAGGGAAAGCTCAGGTAAAGGAAAAAAGCAGAGCACCCAAGGTTTGGAGCTCAGTCACAGCACAGGCAGGCTGAGGGTGATCAGCAGCACTGGGATGGGATGGTGGTCCCCATCACTGGTACCCCTCCACAGGGAAGGCACTGCAGCAGCATTCCCTGAGCCTGCACCACATTTAACACATCAATGCAACACATTTTCTCTGCTGATCAGAGGTTTGTTCTGCTCTTCTCCTGCTCAAACAGCTTTCATATCTTACAACACACATTAGATGATTAGTTAACAAGTTATACATTTCTGGCCAGAAAGATCTATAAGGGATAATCTAGTTTGTTTGAACAGACAAACAAGACCTCATTTAGAAGCTGATTTATGTCACTCCAAGGCCTGCATCCAAAGATCAGCTCTCAGGAAAAAAAATTACCATTGGTCATAGATCTGTCAGGAGGAATTCAAAGTCTTTGCTAGCCATGGTTAAAGCCCATATCCAATTTTGCATGTGACTAACACCACAATAAATAACCTTGCATGATCAAAAAGATTTCTATTTTCAATTTTCAGTCCCCTATGAAAACAGTTGTGGTATAATATACATTCCTGTTTTCAAAGTGCTTCTGTGTAGCTCACAGCTTATTCAAGTAGAAACATTTGAGAACATTTGAGTTTCCTTCTATGACTAACAGGTACAAATTTCTCTCATGTTTACTTAAGAGCAAACCAGTATATTTTTAAAATGTTTAAGTGTATTTTAATCCTGAGTCTACCTCATTGCTTCAGAAAATACAATAAGATGTGTTCTATCTCCATATAGGGGACAATATTTTCAGTTCTTTAAACTTATAGTAGGTACTGGGAAGGAAAGGGACCAAATAAAGAAAAGCTTTGAAAGTTCTGCTTTCAGTGTTTCAGAAAGGAATTCCCAAGTCCCCCTTCAAAATATCTTTTATTCAATTTACTGCTAGAAATTAATCCAACCACACAGCTGTCTTTCTAGAAGGTTTGTGTACATAAATGGAAAATTGCCTGTTAGCTGTACTGTGCTGAAACCACTTGAATGGGAACTTTTAGCCGGTTTCAACACAACAGCAAGTGCATTCAACTGGTTCTTTGTTCACCCACTTGTCACAACCTCACCACACTAAAAATAGGTGGATTTATTATCTCGCAGCACAATCCCGATCCTTTCACAAAGCAAAAGGTAGAAATTGCAATGCATTCAGGCCCTCTGAACTGCAGCTTTCCATGTTACACTGGTACAGTACCACACCTTTCAAGCACAATTGTGCTCAGTGGGGAGCCTGCGAGTACTTGCTCAATGGTCCTCATTTTATAAAGGATGCTGGACTAGCAAGACAAAAGAACCCACAGTTGGCAATGGATAGAACTCAATCAGCTAAAAGTATTCTTTTGTGTGATGGAAAAAAAGGGGAAAAAAAAGAACCTCAGAGTTTTAAAAGAAGTGAGGCGATAAAATGTCTGAATATTAAGAAAAAAAAACCCCAACTTTGTACCAAAAACAATGGCAGGGAAGGAAATAAAAGAAATCTCTCTAGACCCTTGCCATACAAAGCAAACAAGAAAGGCCCAGAGCAGCTTGAAAGGAAGCTAATGTCTGTACTCTTTACTAAACCTTCAGTTCAGAAACCCGTAATACATCACTTTCCAAATATAAGAAGCAATAAAAAGGTTGTTTTTGTTTTACTAACAAAACTAGAGCATTTGCGACAGTAGTCAAGGGAAAAAAAATAAGACATTTATGTGCATGAAAACCTAGTGTATAATGGGAGCAGCAGTTCTCATGCTTCTCCCCCAAGCCCCCATCATCCTCCAAGTCCACCCCTCGGCTTTGAGTGGAGGTGAAGATCCAGCTGCTCTGAAGAGGTGCAGCTGCAGCAGCTGGCACACAGGGAGGAGCAAATAAAGCCCAAAAGCACCAGGAACTCTGAGCCCATCCTACAGCTTTCTCAGCACCAGTTACCACCACAGGATGGGCTGCTCCCTGAAGTCACAGGCTTAGGAAGAGACTGAATTTATCAGACTAATCAGACTGGTTATCTGGCTTGCTTCCTGTCCCATCCTTCGACTTCTGCCTATGATGGCACAAGAGATGCTGCTTTCAGATAAGACTGGCACACAGGATTTCTTGACTGTTAAGGTCCCTCTACCAGGGATATGAAACATGTGGCTGGTACAGTGGTCCTCATGAGGAGATTCTGGAATTTCCTGGAGTACCAGCATCTAATCCAAGAGAAACACACTGAAGTAGCAGAACCCAAGCATGGAGCAACATGTGGCCTTTTTGCTCCTTCCCTGTATCTAGCCAGTTGATGGAGATGGGGCAAGTTAGATTGGCTGCACTTCTCCCTTGAGAGCTTCATGGGTCCTTACTGCACTTCCTTGACTTATGTTTCCTGTAGATTAGTGAGACTGGCTGAAAAACAAATACCTTTACTGATGGTAACTCATAGTTAAGCTTCGGATCAGAAGCACCACAAACAGCACGATGTGTTCATGTCTCAGACACCAACCTGTCCCCAAAGAGGTCACAGTTGAGTCTCAGCAACAACAAAATCCAACCATGGCACAAATTCATTATTTGGAGAGACTCCATTCAGTGAAGCTAAAAGGGAGGCTTAAGGAAGGACTTTATAAGAACTGACACAAAAGCCTGGTGCTGAGCAGCTCACAATCACACTGAAAACAAACCATCACCTGGCTGACATCACATCCAGCCACACAGATGTGAAGGGTGTCCCTCCCTGTAAACTGAATTTTCACTTCATGCACCTAATTACTTACATGAATACCTTCACCTGTGACAATTTAAGTCAGAGATATGTGCAGTGTCTACTGTAAATGATTAGAAATGTCAACTAGTTGTATTGATTAAAAATATCCCAGTAGTCCTAAACCCTGCATCTTCTATTATGCATAAAGTGAAAAACAGTAAGAAAAAATGCCGTGTTTATGTAACAAACTATTAATCTTTCTGTAGAGTAAATCTCTTGACATTTGACTCTGACTTTTCTGTCTTGAAGTGCACTGAGCATTCAATGAACACTCCAGTGTTTGCAGATAACCTTTGCTTTCAAGTAACTTGCAGCTGAGTAGAAATGTTGCTTCACTGGTACAAAGTGGTCCTGACAGGAGGAAAACAATATAGTATTCTCCATGATGTTATGTGCTTGAGGTTTGCTAATGCACTAAAAGTTAAAACCCAAAGTTAAGTGGGAAAGAATTTCTCCCTGTTCAAACAAGAAATTAAAAGGTGTAGAAATACATTAAATTTTAGAATTCAAGTGTCTAGGAAAATACATCAGGTCCAAACCCACTTAAGATTTTTAAGTTAAGCATTTGAAGTTAATCAAGAGAAACAATTTTTGTTCTTGCACTAGGTTAAAAAACAAGCAGTGAACAAAAACATTTCTATTTATGTATTATGTGGAAACAACCAAATGCCAAGAAAATCCCTGACACCTTCATGGGCAAAATAAAAATCTCTGATGAAACTTTGGTTCCCAAAGATGCTCTTCTCTTTCTGTAGCTCAGCAGGTATTCCTCATTTTCCTGGAAATCTGACATGTACTTTTATACATTGAAAAGGCAATGTTTATGTCATCATCTATAGCTAGGAATCAGAAAAGAACTGGAATACTGGATATGAATGAGAACAAGCAAACAGCCTCTAACATTCTGCCAGGTAATTAGACACTGAACTACAATAACCACTCCTTTCAGCAGAGAAAGAATTACTGCTGCAATTCTTAGAGTTTTACCTTATTTGACTACATTTGCAATGCCAAAGACCCAGTTAAAAATCAATACAAGCTGACAGCAATACACAGCAATATGGCTACGACTTGAAATGACAATTGTTCAGTGCTTTGTCTCTGCTGTATCTTCAAAGATTATTTCAATTTTTCAGATGTAGGTGTCCAGGAAGGGAAGGAAACTACCATCAACTCATTTCACATCAGATGCTAAACAGCATCATGATGTAATAGGCTTTCATCTCTCACTAGCGGGACTGTTCCAGATTTAAGCGTGCAGTTTTCTGGTGTAGTCTACCATGAAAGTTGATCTATTTATTGGCCTAGATATTTATGTTCATATTATAAATTGTGCCACAGTATCCTTGTAAGTTTTGTTTATAAGCTGCAAGAACCTGTGATTTAATCTGGCTTTTTATTTAGTGCTATTAGTTGAAAAAAATAGTGACTTAAAGAAGTATTTAAGCAAAATGCTGAATTTATCTAATTATACTCAGTTATGCCAGAATACAAGGCTGCTCATTGTGTGAAGTAAGTCTCCAAGTGAGAAAAAAAAATGCACAAAGACTGGGGGACAGGAAGGGAAATTGGGGTCCTGTTCTCCGACTGAGCACCACTGCACTCACACAGGGTCCCCAGCACTGGTGAGGGGATTTCAGAACACAGGCACTGCAGCCTTCAGAGCTGTAAAGCAGCCTACTCACCTAGCCAGGAAATTTGTAGGACCCAATTAACATCACTGCTATCACACCACAATCCAAACAGCCAAGCTGGAGGCATGGCAGATCCCAAATACATCAGGGATTACAAATACCATGGATTGAGTTCAACCTAAAAGCCCGCTTCCCCTTGCCCCAAACTCAGACATAAAAATCATTCATTATGGGCACTGCACACATGATATTAAATTTTACACTCAAACTAAATATCCTCTCAAACAAAGTATCTTTTCCTTTTAGTGGTTTGCAAAGATGATCTGAACAACTGAGAGCATCCCCAGCCCCCCTCAGAGCTATCAGCTCACCCCTCACATGCTTACAGACTACATGCACTCAGTGAAGCTCCAACATTATGTAACATAATAAACTAAGGAATTTAAGCAGATTAAAGAAAAGTTTGTCAGTCTAAAAGAGTTTAAACTGAATTTAAGCAGCCAAACCACTACTGTCCTTCTGTAGCCATTCCTTTAAAAATGACATTTTGGTCAGATAGGGGCAATTTAGTGCAGGAAACTCAGTGCTGGGGTTTAGCAGTTTCTACAAGTTCAGGACCATTCATCTCAGGGGTTAACTTATGTTTGCTTTTAACGACAAATTGAAAGCTAAGCGAGTTAATGCAGTACCTAATGTAATACAGTCAAGAATATGATTCAACACTAGTGCTAACATGAAGAGGGTGAACATATATAGCAATTTTCCCCTTTTATAAAGCCCAGACCAACATTAAACCACATTTTTAAAAGTTTACAGTATGGAATTTTAATCAAGATTTAGCCTCTTAGATTTTCTAATTCAGTGGATTTGTGAACTGCAACCTTTTACCTTCCCTGTCTGAGTAAGTATAAATCATGCAAGCTTTTATTGTAAGAATGTGGAATTACACTCTACAAACATCAGTCCTACCTATTTCACCTGCATGTAATTAAGCAGAGAAAGTTTCAGCTATTCTTAGGACCAGTCCAGCAAGCACCTCCAGATGCTATGAATTATGCCATTAGCTACAACAGAGAGGGCTCACACAGTGGATTTAACTCTTCTGAACTGGCTGATAATCAATGCAGTGCCAAAGTGGAACCCAGCGACATTGCTTTGTTCAGCTGCCTAATACAGTCCAAGGCTTGGGCCAGGGAGAAGGAAGTTTAAGCCAAACAGGACAATTACTGGATACAGCAACAGCGTTCATCTGAAATGCACCGATGCATTGAAACAGAGGTTTCTTCAAAGGCAAACAAGCACCACCAAAAAGAATGATTCAAAAGGGCACTGAAAGAGCAGGGAAAAGGCCTGGATGATGGGTTCTTGCTCTGGTCTTGCTTCAGCAAGAGCTGCAGTCAGGGGTCTCTGCAGTACCACAGAAATTTTTCTGCCTTAAGGTAAACTGCTCCCTTTGCACACCTTCATCCAGATTATTTTCCTACTCGCTGCTTGACCCTAAGCACATCTCTATTATGGATAACGAATTTATTCACCTTATGGATAGACTGAAGACAACATGGACTTGGGCCTCTACTGTGCTTGAGCTGCATAAGCTCGAGAGGCTTCAGTCTGGCAAATCCAATCAGCCAACAGCACTAATGAGCAATGGTGTGATGAACAAACAGCTGCACCACTTGTGTGCATACAGGGATGATAAACACATCTGGTTTTGTGGTAGAAGGACACAGAGGGAAACAATGTAAGCACATGCTCTCTCCCAGCAGAGGTGATTCATGCTTTGCCAGAGTCATTCCCTCTTTTCCTATTCAAGAACTATTACCTTTCCTTTCAGAAAAGAGACAGGCTGTGGAAGCAAGAAACAACTTAAACTGCTTATTGCCATCTTCATTAGTAATATGACAAAATTTTATGAAGACTTAATTTAAATCTTATCTAATTAATACAGATGAAAGATGCATCTATTTTTCCACATTTTAGACTGGGAAATAAGGCAGCACAATCACATCATTAACATGAGCTACACACACATCCCTGAACAGAAACACAGGCACAAAAGGAACAGCACAAGAAAACTGCTTAACAAGACTATGATTGCTTGCAGTACCATCTCTCAGTGTTCAGCATTCAGGATCCAAAAACAAAGACCACCCTGGGTAGTCAAAGCCTTCTGATGTATTATTCCTCTGACAGAAGAATTAACAGACTACAATCAGCTCTGAAACAACATAAAAAAGTTAACTCCAACCCCAGGAGTTTTAATACATTTCTCAGTTTCTAACTAGATACATTTGGATAAGAAGAGAAAAAGCTGTAACTGTGCTTCCACGAAACTCCAAATAATCAGTGACATTACAAAGTTTGCTTTGCCATGCCAAACTCTGCTCTCAAGTAACAAGGTTTAACTTGACTGATTATGCACCAGAGTAACACAGGACAGGATTTGACCCTTGTGGCTTCAAAACATGACCATATTGGCTTCATTTCCTGCTATTTATGTGTCATCTATTTTTATAGAGAAGTTCTATTCCTGAGCAGTTTAGCCAAGGTCTTATTCCTTCATGACTTTGCTATGAGCTGCAAACAATTACTTTAACAACTGAATCACATATGCACAGATTGCTGCAGCATACATCCACGTACCTACTTCTCTTAAAATACCTGCATGTTCTCTTCTCTTTTTTTTTTTAACCTCAGGTCCAATATTAAGTCGATATGATGGGTCAAACTTAAGAGAAATTAGTGAAGTAAACCTCAAATTCTGATTCCAATGCTGCCCTCATTAGTTACTGACAGATGTCAGACTCACCTATATTATTGGGTTATGCTGGAACTCCATCATAACTAGCATTTTAAGGGATTCTATAATTGGGCCATAAAGTTCACTTCTGCCAGGGAAGGGGGATGGGGAAAAAAAGGGAAAACTACCCCATCAGCTTGGGAACAGTTCCCCCTTATTCATACCAATTTTCTACTACAGAAATACTTGTCCAAAACAAAGTCTTAACATCTTGCTATGGAAGTGCACAGAGGCACACATGGGTACAGACACACTAAGCACAAGTGCTGCTATGAATCTTTTGCTCAGCTCCATACAAAACCCACAGTCTAACAGTAAATTCTTCCAGGAGCATTAATTCAAACTGTAGGTGGACCTTAACCACTAATTATTTCCAGGGACAGGTTAAGTTGAACACAATGTATTTGTTTAAGAAGAACAGAATTAGTACTAGAGATTGAAGGTGAATGGTGCATGGACTGCATTTTCTAGCTTGGTATCTGATTTTGGACTATGTGAACATTTTTGAAATAATGTAGTTCAGGAAGTGTTCCTGACATTAAGTGACAGGACTGCTATACATTTTTAATACTAAGTCAACTTGTACTAAAACTTCTGTTTGATAAATACATTTCAGACAAGTTTGTTTATTGGTTCAAATACAAAAGCTGACAATATGTCAGCAGTTGATGCTCAGTATGTTTTTTTAAAAAGTCAGGGAACCATACATGTGGTCCTTTATCCTTCAGTGCAATATATGTTTCAAAATATATCAAACCAAGTCAGAGGAGAAGCAAAGTATACACAACTTGTGTAGGACAGAGTCAACACCCGGATTCCTAAAACATTGAGGTAACACTAAAACTGAGCTCAACTTCTCACTGTACAGCCTCAGTTTTCCTCTACTGTGCAGTAAACCCAAAGCTTGCATGAAAAAGCTGAAACATTCAAAAAACTGTACATTCAATTATTATACATGCTTTATTTTGAATATGAGGATTTGTTTATGCTACCCCAGCTTGCAAACTTCCTAGCATACCATGAAGGCCTTCTAAGTTTTAGTCACATGGTTATTACTATAAAGAAAACTGAAATCAGGAAACTCATCAGAAGTCTCATTTATTTAAAACTCCTTTTCTGCTAATACTTAAGTTTTATTGCAAAGCACGTCACCATCAGCACAAAAATAAATGAGTACTTCCAAATATAGGAACAGATGAGCTATTTGATTATCTGCAGCTCACCTTAACACTAAACCATTACCTCCCAGATCACTTATGTAGAAAACATCTCCTTATTAACCATATTCCATTAAAAGCTGCATCTAACAGCAACTTAAGAACAGAACAAACTTCCCTTCAATTTGTATGTACTTGAAAAACCATGTAAACAAGTCAATTATTTCCCATCCTAATGGAAGAATTGACATCACTAAGTGATGTAGAAAAATTCCCATCAGTTCATTTTCACAGTCCTGAGATACCTGCTCTGCTTTTATCACACATATGCACCAGTGCACACGTGCAGCAGGAATTGATCTACGCAATGCAAGACTAACAAAAGACAAAGTGACAGTTAAACCTTCTACTTTTCCAAGTGATTTTAATTAACCTCTCTGCAGAGAAAAGCCTCAGGTGAATCAACTTGGTTTAAGGTCTCTTTTAGATTATGATGATGCATCAAGTCAGAAAGTGACTGTCAAAAAGCAAGGAAGTTTCACAACGGATAACAGAGTATGGAAGAACAAAGCCTAGTTTCAGAGTTAAGTCCTTGCATTCAGGTACCATAAAAATGTACTAATCTATTAATCTGATTAACATGTTATTACAAAAATACTGAATATTTAGAGAACCCTCTCCCCAAATTACCCTGAGTTAAAGACGTACAACTTTTTCTAATAAATTTTAGAAGATTACACTGGGATTTTATTTTCTGCCAAAAAAATCTGGAAAAAGTTCCCATATCAAAGATGAAACATTACTCAACACTTCTGTTAGCCATCATCTTTTGCAATTTAGAGCAAGGGAAAAAAATAACTTAATCCCCTGCCACCTGCCAAAACCCAGATGGTAAAACCTGAGAAAAGTGCTCTCACCTCTCTTTAAACCCTCTGGTGCAGCTTAGGCACATTAACCATAAGTACTCTATATTTAACACTGAACCATAGCTCTAAACTCAGTATTGTATTGTTTTCGAAACAACACCACCAATAATTTTAGCATAATCCAATTTTCTGATGGGATAAGTAATAATTAAAAAAGAAATATCCACAGCTGGCTGAAACCTGGCATGTGAGTCAATAGATGGCCCCTTTCTTTTCTCAATGTCAAATGCAGCTGGTCTGGTACTCATTAGCTCTTTCAGCAACGAGTATGTATTGTACATACAGGAACTTGCCAGAAAGGAAAAGCAACTCTGCAGCAGATATTAAGCTGCCTCCTCTTCTTCTTAGCACGGTGCTTACAGAAAAGTACCATAAATACACACGCAAAGCTGACTGCGGGTATGGCAAAGCAACACAGTGCTGAGCCGCTCTGGGTATCTGCAAGACATTTGTTACAGAATCCATTCACAAAAGAGGGGGAAAACCTCCATCCTTAATGAGATTTCCTTTTCTTCACTCTCCTCAGGGAGAGGTTATACTCCCTCACTGTCAGAGCACAGGGCACCTCCAGCACAAGGGCTCACTTCATTAAATGCCATTTCGGGCCTAATTTCACATTGTGACCCACTCTGCCGAGGCAAAGAAAGCAAAACGCCAGATGCTCTCTGTGCCTGCTACCTCAGCAGTGTTTCATTCACTGCTCCAAAAAACTTCCAGGCATCCATTCAAAACCAAGTACCCCCAGCCTGGTCTGTCCTGTCACAGGACAAAGTGCTGGCTTGTCTTCAGCTCACTTTTGATGCTTGCCTATCATCTCTCAGCCCAGCCTACTCCTATCTCCTTTCCTTCTTCCCAAGCCTGCCGGAATTTGAACTTTAAATGGACGCCCTCCATGGCAACAATAGATAAAAAAGGAGCCTTTGATTGTTCATGCGTTGCAGAAAAGAAAGGAGGAGATTCATCCTGGCTTCGACCTAGCAGGAACTCATCAAGCACAGCTCCCCCTCCATTGCAATGGGATGCCTGAGCCTGGAGCTACTCATTCAAGCTCCCTGCGTCTATGTTTCCATTCAAAGAGGATGAATTCTTCAGGTTTCCTCTGTTAAGGAATTAAATGTTGATCCTGTGAATGAAGGACAACACCAAGCTTGGAAAGCTGCCAAAAGGTTCTGTAACACTCAGCAGTTTGGACTTAATTCAATATTTATTGATACCTAGCAGGATTTATAGCTGCATTATTTATAAGGGGGGTGGGGGGGGGAAAATCACTGAGCCATATTTAGACCTTGGTAATAAACTATTTTTAGCACCATCTGTTTTTCTAGTTTGTTCCCTTGCTTAGGCAACAGCATACTTTTATCCAGCTCCCTCTTCCTTGCCCATTTAAAAGAATCCACAGGGTCTAAACCAAAACATAAATTAGGATCACTTGGAATATTTACTGTGTAGCAATCCTCCTAATCACGTTGGAAGTCAAACCTGCTGACTATGGACAGTCTTGGACTGATGTGACACTATGTTGTCTTGACAGAACTGAGCAGATTTTTTTTAATGTAAGGGGCAATGTGTTTCACACAAAGGAGGTTACTATCTGGAAAGAAACAACTGATCATTAACTGCATTAAGCCATCTGAAAAGTGGTTCACAACTCCTAGCAGTGCTTTTCTGGGCCATTTCTGGGCTGCAGTTGCCAAGTTTCACCCTCATTAAACACATAGATTTTTTTTTTTTTGGTCACAAGTACATTCTGCCAGGCCAGGCTGCTGTTAGAGGGGGAGACAAATCATAAGCAGCTGCTGCAAGCACCTTGTTTCAGAGATGAGTTTCAAGCTGCAGCTGCTACCCACTCAAAAGCTTCCCCCAAACCTTAAATTAACTCTTCAAGTTCACATTGATATTCTGCTTTTAGTGTGCAACAACACTAGTGGCCTCTGCAGCATGACAAGGGACAGAGTGAAGGGATTGCTGGTTCCTTGAACTCTGAGAGAAGCATGGGTTTGGGTACTTCATGCTGATTAAGTTCTCAGAAATGCACTTGATAGCACCAATATTCATCTTACCCTCCTCGCTCACAAAAGTTTTGTTTTTACCGAAATAGCATAAATATTCAAAACTTTCACTGTTAACGGTGTCAGATTAAGAAATTTTACTGTAGAGCAAGGCAGAAAGCTCCTGCAAAATATGAGCTCATGGAGTTCTCACTTGTTACAAAGGACAGCAGCCATAAGGGTTGCAAGCTGGTTTCCTAGGCCTTGCAGCATAGGTCAAGCATTCCTGCGAAGGAGACTGAGTACAGCAGAAAACCAAAATAATCCCCAGCATGTAGTACATAGGTCAAAATTAAATTCTACAAATGCACAACAGAAACACACAGCCACCACTATAATGGGTTCCAACAGAGTCTTGAGGGCTTTGAAACATTCAAGCAATCACTATTATTAATATAACATTCATTTGGCACTGGCATTATGCAACAGTAAGTTCAGTGTGAAGGAAATAAAACAGTGCTGCCTGCCCAGCAGCCTCTGGGATGTTTCCTTCCACTTCACTGCCTTTTTCATTTTTTCAGAGGAGGAAACAGGGCACAGCACTTCCAACAGCAAGTACAACAAACTGCCAGGTACGTGGAAAGGCTCCTTGGCAGCACAACACACACAGGCCATTCCCAGGATCAGAGCCAGGATGGGGAAGTCTGCTCCTGGTGAGAAGCATCTCCACACGCCTCAGCAGCAACCACTGTGTCCCATCTGCCAAAGCTCCCAACTGATGTGACAAGTGGTCTGTCCCTCTCCAGGGAAAAAAGCTCAAGATCTGTGCTGCTTGGAGAGGACACCTCTCAAAGGACAGTCTGCCTCAACTGAAAGAGCTCAATAAAAGCCGTTCAAAGGACAGAATCAGTCTGCAGTACTTTGAGTGGCCACACAAAGCACATGGACAAAAGCCAGCACATACAGTAACTGTCGCAATAAATTTAAGATTTATTGCCAAGTATGTTTAAGAGTAAAAACTGAGATTACAACTTGTAGTTCAACTCCCTAAGGCTGTTGCATAACCTGCAAATATATTACGACATGAGAGCAAACTAATACTGGTGATTAACCAGGAATATAATCAGAGGATCTGGAAATCTTCAAAAATGCAGCTTGTTGCAAGCCATATAGCAAAGCATCCAACTTCCATTGGGGCAAGGATGCTCGCCTGTTTGCACATAAATATATACTTTTGTGAAGATCTGGAAGGTGTAACCTACCTGATTCCTTTTACAAAGCTGATACTTTATTAGCTACAACACATGCATGTTTAGAATCATTCTGCATTCAAACAGGATTAGAGGGACAGATGAATCACAGTCTCAGAAAGCAACTGGAGAAGATGATGGCAAAAAGATCCAGGACCAGGCTTGCTAGGATCTGTCCATTCACCCTTGCCTTACACACCAGATGGTCGTAGAAAGACAACAGTTATCTGTCCTTAAAAATCAGTGATCACAAAGAAAGGACATTGTGATTAACACTCAAGTCCATACCCATCTGAGAGGTGGCTGGGCGCCAGTGAAAGGAACTGTGGCAAGTCAGAAGAATCTGTACGAACTCCATTTGTATCCTAATTCATTCACAGATCTCTCCCCTCCACCCCAATGACTGTAAGGGATCTGAGCAATTGTGATTCACAAGTCCAACACTGAAACCCTCTCTGTCAATATTCTTACACAGCAAGCCTACGATAAACTGATCCACAGCTGGTTCTAACTGTATCAAATTATATATTGGCAAAAACCAGGAACCATTATGAGATTTGTATTTTACCCTACTTAAGTAGCTAATCTGTAAGTGAAGTCTGAGCTTATCTATTTTGAACCTCCAATTTTGAAAATAATGCTCCAAAAGCATTGAAGTAGTTAGAACAAAATTACTTTTTTTTAAAAAAAGTCATACAATAAATGCATTTTTTTAAGCTCAGTACGTTTGTTACCACTACTTAGCATTTTGAACAGCATTACTTCAGTCCTCATGATGATCACTATTCAGCAACATGTTTCCATGTCAAGGCCTCCAATGGCAGAGTACAGTGAAAAAGGTACAGAAAGGCCTTTTTATATATAAATATATAATTAAACTGTATATGTGGTCTGTAAGCAGCCACAAACAAATCCTTGTCTCCTGACACTAGTTAGAGAAAACATATCAATACTAGCCTACAAGGTCACTCACATTAACTTATTCAGTGTCAACTCCTCCTGATTTGGAGTGGCATCACCCTTGCTCCTAGTAGGAACATTTTATTGTGACATGTACACAGAATTGCTTGACCATCTCCAACAGTTCATCTTCTGCAATTGCTGTATTTACACAAGCACACACTGGCTTATGTCTACTACAGATGTCTTAAGGCCATCTGAACGAGTTTAAATTATACTTTACTCAAGCTGCAGGTGGGAATCCAATTCTTTAGTTGTCAAGATTTAAGTGGATACATGCTTCAGGTATTGCAAGTAAGCATTACAAAGGATTCCTCCTCCTACCCCCATCAAACAGAATAATGTACTTACCAGATTAACCACACCCTGAAGTTTAATCTAATTGTTTTTGAATCAGACTGTATCACTACAAGATGCAACAAAAACACTACACTTGACATGCAGGCACCCCACTGACTTCAGCACCCATTTCTCTTAAAACTGAATTCTTTCTGCTGCCCACTCTTCCTAGGAGAGGACACCTCCTGCAGAGCTCAACCACCACAGAACAGAGGTAAGATAAGCTGAATTTAAACCAGGTTTTTTTCCAAGGGATACGGAAACAACCAGACAGTTTGGATCTCAATGAAGAATTTATTAGTGCCTCAAAAGATGGGGACCAGTTAAGTTCTTTCCAGTATACTGAAGCCATTCAAGATTATTAACTACTGCCTAACTACTCAGGGTCTGTGCTTTCTGCTGTTAAAGGATCTTAGGCTCAATAACAGAAAGGACAGAAATTCTTATTTCTTCATATGGTTATTCAAACTCTCCAGGAGGTGTCCTCTCCCTAAGAGAGGGGACAGCAGAAAGAATTCTGTTCTCTTAAAATATGAATACCAGAAAATAGTATTTTTCAACATGGAACATACGTATACTTTAGTTATAAGTCTCAGCTGAGTCTGGAAGTTAAACACACTTCATTGCAAAGTTAAGTATTTCTGTACATATTAAATCCCATTATTACATTCCTACTCACCTGACAAAGTACTTTATTTAACAAGCTTAAGGGCCATTTACCAACCCAACTGCAGACTTGCATGCCCTGAAAACTCACCTTACTGTGCCAACTATGTGAGCTTTGCAAAATTGAAAAAAGCAAGTTTATTGCTCTGGGACATGCAATTTTAACAAGCCTTGGAAATTCAACTTAAAACAATTTTTGGTTCTATAGTAACACAGACTCAAGTTACAAGAGTTACACAACCAAAATAATATTAAATGCTTAACACATGGCCTGTCCATTGAGCACTTCAGGACCGTACAATCACTCTGGAACCTTCACGTCCGTATTCTGATTCAGGAGAGTATCCTTAAAACAAGTAGGATGAATAACACTCTCAAAAAAAAAAAAAAAAAACAACCTGCTAGGCAAGCTATAATGCAAAAGTAAACTCTAAATGCTGAAAGGGGAGAAGGAAGAAAAACCCCCACACTAAGTTTATATTTTAGGGGTTTGTAGCACATCAATAATCTCAGCCTCTGGATCAGTTTTGGTTTTGTGCACTAATGAAGAATTTCAGTGAGGCTCTGTGTTGACTATGCTTCAAGCACATCTGATTTCTGCCACTCTCAGCACACACTACAGCAGTTACAAGTAACCTTGAAGCTCTACAAAATAGGACATGACAGTTAAGCCACAAGCACCTGTCATAAGCATTTTAAGATCTCATTTAAGATCTTTCATACTATTTGTACATCATAACACTACTTCATATCACTTATTTCAACCTACTACTTCAGACCTAAATGCCCTTAAAACTTATACCTTTTAAAAGGGACAAGTTTTAACACACTAGCTGAAATGGAGTTACCCAGCATTAGCTGAAGTTCAGAAAACTTTCAGTCCTGCTAAGCAAATTTACACCATAGTATTCTTGTTCCAGTACTGACAAGACCACAAAGTTCTCCTGCTCTTTACTGGTAATGTGAATTAGTCTAGAAGACAAGCAAAGCACACACTGATTAACGTAAAACAGAACTGAAAACTGAGATAGTTAAAATATAACTAGACAAAGGAAAAAAGTCTCACACAGTATCAAAAGCCACACCTGAAGAACATTGGGAATATGCAAAACCCTTTCCCAGAAGGACAGTACCTTTGCAGAACTTAAATTGCTCAACCTCTGGTCTTAAAGGCGCTTTTAAACTCTGCATTTGTAAAACCTTTAGTGGCCCAAGCAACCATATATGGAATTTTTGACTTGTGACAAACTAGTCTACCTCTTGCTTGAGAAAAAGGACCACACAGGCTATATGCCTTCTAGTTTTACTACTCAGGCTCGGCTGAGGCAAGGCAGTTTCCTTAGCAGGAAGCTAGAAATGTCAGTAAGCGTGGTATTGCAGCCTCCCGCTACATGCACCCTTCCTGGGTGAGGGCAGGGTGGAAGGACAAGAGACTCTCGACCTACAGCAGGCACCAGTGACCCCAGTGAAACACCAGTGACCTCAGAAGGGGCACACTGAGCCAGACCTTGGTTCTAATGCAGATCTAAATATCTACCACTTCTCCTTCCCCTTACACTGACAGGCACAGGATATCGTTCTCCTATTGCACCAGAAACATCGTGTCCTTTTGAAAATGAAATAGTTACATACAAAAAAAACTGCAACTACAATTTCAACACTTTGATATTTCTGATCGAGGCAGACTATGTAATGGTACCTGGAACACTAGGGTATTGCAAATAGTGAGTGCTAAAAATTTTCAACAGGCCTCCAAAATACAACTCAATATTTTATCCCACTGAAACACTTTCGTGCTGAAGATACTTCATGTTCAAAACATTCCACTGACTGAGCAAGAGGGCTCATTTTTGCAACTCACAAAACACCAAGATATGCCCCTTCTCCCTTTTTAGAGGAAAACAGAAATTATTAAGGATTTGCACTTACAAAGAACTGGGAAGAGGCCCTGCACTAAGAGAAGAGTGTGTGCATTCAGCTATTCTACAGTAGTCATTATCATTCAAACTTCACACCCTTCTCACTTGATAACTGTGCTACATAGGCAAGCCTCAACTCACTCATACATGGGGCCTTGCTACAACTTGTCCCCCCAAAGTAATGAGTTGTCAAACTGGTGGTATGATTAGGAAAAAAAAAATTAAAGTCCAGGCTTCCTTTGGTTATACCGCAAAATAATTCACGTGAAAAAATATAAGTGCTGTTTTCAAATTAAAACCAGAGGGTGTTTCCCTACTACAGGAGAAACATGTTTGACAGACTGAAGATAACCCTTGTCAAATCATCCTGTATACCTTGCATTAATTAAGCACAGTTCAATTAAACAGAAGTGCAGTTCAGATGAGTATACTGTATTTCATGCAGCTGGAAGCAATGTTCCTAGGTCAGAGAAAGATATTTGCACAAACATCTGCAAAAAAAGTTCAATGAGTTGATCCTCTCTCCTTTCCCAGTTTCCAAAGTACTCTGCATTTTTGCTTCCCCTATCATACTTCTTCATAATGCCTAGAAGAATGGATATTCTTTTGGACCAAAAAAAAAGAGTAACTGCCACGATTAGCTTGAAAATGTTTCAGTTATACCTGAAAAAGCAGTTGCTGAAATTGTTTTAGTCTACATCAGTTTATCAGTTTCTACATCTAATTTGAGTACTTGAGTACTTAGTCACTTGGTTGACGTTCGCAAGGTTGCCACATTAATAATTGAGTTATCAGCACACTGTTGGCTGCTCAGCAGTACTGGGAGCAAGCAGAAACAGTTGCATTTAAGAACTGAGGATGCATTTGCTATTTTCTCAAAAGCATAGGAAGACAGTTAAAATGGAAGCGCTGTTAAGCAAACATCCGGATCGATGGAACAGTCATTTCACAGAGCACTGAATGAACCAAGTTATTTTTTAACTACTGCAAGTTCAAGATTCTTAAAAAAGGCTGTTGGGCGGATGAAGTGTGTCACACCAGTATTGCAACAAGAACAACTAATGGAAAACTACCCAGATTCTGTTTCACACAGGGTACTGCAGCTCAGACTCCAAAAGGCTCGGGCTAAGACAAGCTCTCCACGTTTCTGCCATCTTATTGTTAAAGTCAGAGCACCATTTTAGCCACTACAGGTTTATCAAAAACACAGTCAGCAAGATACATCTTTTGATGCAGAAAAATCAAGCTTAACACAAAGGGACCTATCTACCACTTATCCTGTTGATGACTTGCACTAGCAATTTTATTTAATCCCTGATTACTTCCTACTGCACTTCAGAGCTAAGAACTCCTGTTCAGGAGCTGCGCCTTGTTCTCTATCACTTTATTATTACATCATACCTAATCTCCAAGGTACCACCTTATTTCCCAGCTAATGCAAATATTTACTTGAACTATTTAATTGCATTTTTAAACCAGACAGGTGATGCCTGATCAAAGTATTTTCCTGAAAGTCAGATACACAACATAACAGATGTGTTCACGTGGCAAAGCAACCTCAGAATCTGTGGTGGGATCTCCAACACTGGGAACAGTGCAGAGAAACTATAACCATGACAACAGCAAATCACCTAGAAAAAAAGGCTGCAACACCTCCTGATATCAAAACAACACGAGTACTGACTTCATCCTGTGTTGCCCAAATACAAGCAGTGTTTTTCACTCCAAACTGACACTTTTGATCTTGATCTCAAGAGCAAATCTGAAACCAGTGCCTTCTGCTACACATAAATGAATAATTTATATAAATAAAAATGAATCAATTTAGAGAATTAATCAAAAACTAAGAAAACCAAAGACTCCAGGAGCTAAAGGAAAGCATGTTAAAATAATTCATTTTTTCATCTCTGCTTGCACAGAAAGTTGGACAACTCAAACATGTGGATATGAAGAAACTAGCAAGACTTGAAAGAAATTTCATTTAGTCCTGATTTTCTTTAAATAGACTCACCTGAAAGTAACCATACTAATTTCTGCCATAAATATTCTTTTCATTTAATAAAAATTCTTTAATCCTTTACTTCAAAATGCACCATAAAAATCTCATTCATTTGACCACTTGAATCCTGGTAAATTCTCACACAGATTCCAGAAACACTCAAAACCCACACCAGAGGACTGCCTACCAGCAGTGAGTGACCTTCCTGTTGCACTCCCCCTTCAACCATACCAAAGAAGTCCCCAGATTTTAGAGGCTTCTTGGCACCATCTATTCCTGGTTAATTCTTCTAAAACAGAGATGATTCCTCTTGCTTTTTACAAACTTAAACCATTCTTATTTCAAAATGGAAATTCTCCCCTACACATACAAGTCCTCACCCTTGCCATTTTCGCAACAAAAGCTCATTTCATATCATGATTGCAGCTGCATTTGTTGTAAGCCAATTTTCTTCCTTCACCCAAAATCCCCAGCAGTCATTACACTCAAGTAGTCTTACAGATACAAGTTTGAAGTGAGTTCTTTTCTCTAGTGTTTATACACTACACTGAATTTAAAGTCTTTCTGAACATCAAAAATCCCACAGAAGATGAGCCTTCTCCACCAATCCAGTTTAAACCTAGTACTTTCTTATCTTCTTCTTGTGTGCACTGATCTCACAGGAAGCTTCTTGGGTGGAGACTTGAGAAAGTTTTCAAAAGCCTCTGAACTGTCTCTGAATTACTAGTTTGGTTTTATTGCACATGCCCACTTTCTACCATCCAAACAGACCTAAACCAGGACATAGTTCCAGAGAAAAACCTCAGCCCTGGCACATCTTCATCCCCTCAGAGCTGAGGAAATCACATACCCCACTCAGCACAGCAATTAATGTCATATTCTACTTACCCTTACTGACATAATCAAAGCAGGTTAAAAGACTTTTCCATAAGACAGGCAAGGGAGCTGAGTGACCAGACTTCAGTCAAAGGGAGCCCAGAACAGCAGCATGACACAACTAGTCTTGGAAGTTACGCCTTATCCCAAAAGGAAAGGGGTGAGTTATTCAAAACCATGCTATGACACAGCACTTGGAATAAAAAGTCAAGTTATAGTCTGTATTAAAAGTCCTACTAGCAACAAACCAACAAACTTGCAATGCCTACAAAAAAAAAAAATGAAGCATTGAACCTCAATTGCTTACTCCAGGAAAGTATGTAGAAAGACAGGTCCAGAAGAGAATAATTCTTTCTTCATCATGATCAGCCAGTTTTCTAAGAAATGTATCTCTTCTAGTTTCATGTACTTAAGAGCACTGGTATGTCTACTTCCAAGTGTGGCACACAAACCTGCTCCCAACTCTAATGTTGTACCTACCTCCATGACCAGCTAACACATCATTTATGAGTCCTGCAAGACACAGTGCAGCAATACTAAGACCCTCATATAGAATAAAACCTAATCAACACACGAAACAACTGCACAAAGATGGAGATGGCAATACATCTTTGTGACAGTGCATCTGAAGACTCCTTAAAAATGGGAAAAAATATGCCCAAAAGAGTACATTATATTAACAGACTTCATGAGTTAAAGCTGAGTGACATCAGCCACATAAGGGAAGGCTGGAATATTCATGAACTTGACTGAAATGATACCATGGGCACATTTATAGAAAAGCACAAGGTCACACTATCAAACCGCATCACGAGGAATTAATCAGTTGGAAGGGTCAGAGCAGGACAAGAAAAACAAGTGACTGCAGTCACCAACTCGAAACAGCCGTAAAAGGAGAGAGAAAAAAAGCAAACAGAAAAAACAGTAGTCAGAGGTAGGGATGGTTCACAATCTGCTTCAGCAGAGCCTGTTTTACTTAGCATGGAGAAAGGGACAATCAGCAATAACTTTCTCTAAGCAGGCACACTGCAGAAGGATCAGCTGGAAGGAAGAGCTAAAGAACCAGCTCCAGGGAACACACTCTTGATAAGGACATGTGATATGATCAGCTATGAGTAAGTTTCAGAAATCACTCAACCTTTTTCTTCATGGCAGTTTTCTAACATAAACCAACAATGTTGGAAATGAACAATAAAATCCAGTTCCAATTAAAATCCATGTTAGATGGTGCTCATGTGCTAATCCTAAAAGTAAAACAAAACAAACCACAACAACTTCTGCTATATCCACTTGCTTTTTACAGTATGTTGAAGCCCAGGAAGGTATAATCCCTTCAGCTTGGCTATACATCTGACAGTTACTACTTCTTGGAAATTGATGCTTCTACAGTATGTAAGCCTAACCAAGAAGGTTAAGGAAGAGAAACTAGCAGGGTGGGGAGTGTTACACAAGAACAAATTTATCATAAACCTCAGGACATATTTAAATAGATCACACAAAAACATTTTGACCACAAGCTGGCCAATGAAGGGTGAAAGTAGCCTTACTCTGTGTACACAAAACCTTTTCAGAAAAAAAAAAAGTCAAAGTAGGTATGAGTCACATTAAAGAATTTAAATATGACTGCTATGGAATTGACATGTAGAAGGGGAAGGAGCTTTAAAGCAGAGGGAGTTAACAGCAGCACTCATAGTTCACTAACAGTTCCACTGAGGTTTGTTCTTACAGATTAGAGGTTATTACAAATACGACTGTTCACTAAAAATGCATTTCAGCATCCTGCCCCTCCTTCACTTCCTCTCTGTAATCCTTTGGTTTACAGTTTCCAAACATGAACTTCAAGGATAAAGTTATTTCTGCTGTAACCCAAAGGTAAAACCACTAATATACATTACAAACCACATTATCATTACAAAACTGGACTTGACCCTCAGTCTGAATGAATATAGATCAAATGATCCCCCATGGAAGGCATGATGAAAACTGTTTCACAGCAAGGGAAGGACTTCACCACAACAGAAAGAAAAAACCACCCCACTATGACAGCAGCCAAAGCAGCCAAGCAGTACTGCAACATCTTCTGTAAGATATCAAAGCAAAAAAAAGGTTGTTTTGTTTTTAGATAAACAGGAGAAATTCAAAGTGTCCCAAACCTGTCACTTGTTACCCTCTGCAGACAGTATGTTGTAGCACTAGTTTGAATCTCCTTCCAATTTAGGTCACAGTTCCTGCTACTCCCACAAGTTTCTGCAGGACAGAGAAATACCTCAAACTGCCACTATTACTTGCAATGAACATGGCAGTGTGTTGATTTTTGCTTTGTGTAACTGGCAGGTGGTTTCATCACTAGTGAGAACAAGAATCTTAACTGAAGTTATTTCACAGGTGCATGAGGAACCCCCAAAGTAGAAGATCCAGCATGTATCAGTAGACTCGTACCTGAAGAAAAAAACAGCATTTATGCTTAAACAGACATTTGAAATCAAAGGCCGTCTCAAGAACATCAGCTTTACAAATAGTGCTGCTCAGGGAATTAATAATTGGAAGAGACAGGCATTGAGAACTATTCATAGACCTAGAACATACACTAAAAAGGTTGCAGAGGACATTCCTTCCTTCCCCCTCAAACTCTGGCATCCCCTCCTGAAGTACACTAGGCATGCTTTTTTTAATCCATAGCTGTAAGGCACTAACCTCCAGACTATCAAACTGCTGACAGTGGCAAAGAAAAAAAAGATTTCCCCAAATTCTGCTTGGGAACAGACCTTTTGGGCAGTTTTCACCCTTTTGCCACCATCCTCTAGCTGCTGATTGCCATACATGCTACTTGTGAGACTTGTCTCATGGTTCCCCAGAGGTCTTCATGTTTTTCAGAATATGTATTAAGACAGAAAAAGCCAGAACTATGCTAAGTGGATTTCAATTTAATACGGTAATGCTAAAGATGCAAAACCACAGTCACTGATTGCAGAAACAGATTCACTAAAAAAATACAAGTACAAGCCACAAAAAGAGTTGATCACATTTGAGCCAGTTTGGATGGCAGAAGGATGGTCCTGTGTGCCTGGGAGCAAGAGTGGACACGGAGATGTTTGAGTGAGTTCACATGGCTTCACAGATGCTGGATACTCTCAGCCCTGGCTCTCAGATATGCCACGGCTACAACATCCAGCAAATGTCCGGGTCATCATAGATCCCAACCCTACCTAGTCAGGGAATGTTTTGTATAAGGCAGCTTCTACAGTAGGCTCAAGAACAGCTCAGTGTCTTTATGTAGTACTGACTGTGGGTCATGCCACCACACAAGAGGATCAGAGAACTCAGTTCTACTGGATCTTTCTGGTAGAAGTCATAGAATATTCCTTACTGCCATAATGAAAATGGAGCAGGACTTAGTGACACTCAGCACCAGGAAGGACAGCTGGTTTTCTGGACAGTTATTCTCTGCAAGGGAATCTAAACAGGATTTTGACACCAAACCAAAGAACGTGAAAAATCCCTAAACAGAAAGCAGCAGAGCAGAGCTGCAAAGATAACTCAGAGCAAAGCCAAAGGGACCTGCAGGGCAGCAATATACAAGAAGCAGAACCTGAGGAGTGGCAAGCTGTGTAAACTACTTAATTCTGCACATGTCCTGTTCTCACACAGTAAAAGAGAAAGAATCACTCCCGCTTCCAACATTCAGTTCTGCTGCTCTCCCTCCAAAAGAAAGAGAGCTTACAGCAGCAAGTAACAGTCCGTAACATCCTTATAAAACATAAGCACATGCAGGAACACACAGACACAGTAATGGGGAGAGAAACTGGCAACACTTAGGGGGAAAAAAGTTTTTAGACCATGTGAAATTAGCCAGCAGACATCATGCTGGGTTGCCAGTTCCCAGTAAACACAGACATGCATTTCATAAAGATGCTTAAATGCCATCTGACAAAAATGTTGACTTCCAGTAGAACAGTTCCATACTTTAGGTTTGTACTATGCAAGATTCATCCTAGAGGAAAAAGCCTGATGTGCAGACAAAGGTTTCCTTTTTCAAGGCCTGTTACTGGAGGAGCTTTTCAAGTTCAAGAATCTTACTTTTTTTTTCTGCCCAGAACACAGCTGGGCAGAATAGCATCCAAATTCAACAGTATCAGAGGCAGAGACCAGAGGTTCTCCAAATCCTGTGTCAAACCATCAGACTAACCCCTTCAGGCAACAATGTTCAAGGTAACAAAAACAGTCATCTGTCTTTGAAAAATAACTAGGTCAAGAAAATACTCTGCTGTGGTTAGAAAAAACCCACAAGGCCACTTCTTGACAAACTTTATGACCTGTACAACTCCAGTTTGGAATGTAGTTATCAGTTATGTTTCAGCACAGAAAACTTAAATCTGTTCTTGACAGCAGTATCATTTTAAGGAGCCAGAGTGGGGGAAAAAAAATGTTCCCCTCTAACACTGCTCAGCCTAAAAAGCTTTTTCTAACAAATTAAGGACTCCATTAATTAGCAATTAGAGCTATAAGTAAAGGACCTTTTTCATCATAATGAAGGGGAGAATTACACAAGATCTGGATTACCCAAGGTCAGATGCATCTGAAATGGAGCCCTAGATGGACAGCAATTCCCAATCCCCTTCCCTCCCCTTTCTGTAAGCTACCTAGATAATTCATCTTGTTCATGGCAGGAAAAGGTAAAAGCATCAAATTTAAGTCTGGCATTATCTCCAACAACTTGGCAAACTGCAGATTCATCCTCGGGTACTTAGACTGACACTAGAGTAAAACAAGTCTCAGTTAACTGGTCCTGTTTATTAAAAAAGGACTGGAAAAAATAAAAGCATGTTCAAATTCAAGCCTGGTAGAAGCTGAAGGTATGGGGACAGGAGCTGGTGGTCCTGCCTGAAGGATCTGTCATCAATATGAACACTTGCTCCCATAAGTCTGAGACTACACAAGAAGCCTCAGGTGTGCCCTGGAGCTCTTAGGAAAAGCTTTCTTGCTCTAAGACACTTATTTTTAAAGGCCTTCCTTCTCAAAATGGCTGTTCCTTGGACAAGTCACAAAGACTAACAGCTCTAGTGTCAAAAAATCTTCATCAGTAACCAAAGGAATTTCACTAGTTTTATACCAGGCACAGAGCTATACACAAACACCATCAGATGCACTGAAATAGCAGGGATTTGGAGACCACTCATGTTCAGCAGATACCAAATGCTATGGGCAGCACTCTCCCACTCAACAGGAAGTGGGAGCTCTGATGATTAAGTGCTCCAGGCTACTCTCAGAAGAAGCCAAACACTGGCAACTGGAAACTTCTAGATTGCTGAAGTAATTATTTGCAGTACTTTGAACTAAGCTAAAGATACATAGTTTTTGATATATAAAGGATCCTTCTCATCTAAATCAGTATGAAGGTAGCACAACATGCATACCAATACAGGCAAAATAAATCACTTGTCCCCCTCACTATAACAATAATTACTTTTAATAGATTACAGTTTCATTTTTAGTAGTTTAATCTGTGATGCCCTAAAATATACTCACAAGAACTAAGCAGATAAAAAAAGCCCAAGAGGTAACTCTGTGAGATCAATTCATATTGTTTTTGTACCACGATATAAACAGTTGGCATTTAAAGGTTTCACATATTAGATCAAATTATGAACTGGGTAGAGAATGTTTTTCTAAACCACTCCACCAAAAGTAAAAATACCTGTCAGATGCTACAGCTTAGCAGGACCAGGACACTAATTATCCATGATTCATTAGCCATCCCACAAATCTGTTATTGCTTCCTCATATGGAAAGTTCTTAAGGACTGTCATATTCTGAAGCCTGGCAGTCAGAAGATGACTCACTCACTTTGAGACAAAACATTATTACCAAAATATAATGCCTGTTCCATACAGACATTGTAATCACCATTGTATTTGGAAGATGAAAACAAGGAAAAGGAATTCAGCTTCCCTTCCTCTGAGTCCTCCTCATACAAAACTCAAACCACAGGGGTGGCAAGGGGAGGGGAGTGAGGAAGGGAAAAACAAATGTTAAAGTGGTTTCCACAATCAAACCCTCCATAATTTCAAAGCATGTGCAACATTAAGATGTTGCAGGGTGACCACAGGAAAGCACAGCTTCAGGGAAGGTAACGCCTTACACCAATGCCTTGCACACTACCATTTGCTTAAGGACATCCTTGAACAACAAAAATTCAAGTACTTTGAGAGCCCAAGCTTAAAATTACAGAATAGCTGTTGTGAAAAGAAATGTTTCACAGTTAGCTTATCTTCATCTACATAAAATAAAACACAAGAAAACTAAAGCAGCAAGTGATGAAGGAGAGTCTGTAATTCCAAACAAAAAAGGATACAGTTTAAGTTACCTTTTTTTCACCTATAGAACTTACTGGAAAAATTAATTCAAGTTCCCCATCAACAGTTTATTGGATGGGGCAGGGGGAGTCTCAGTCTCAATTACATCCCAGATTCAAAAAGAACTGGGAGGAAGTTGAGAAGCAGTCGTTTCGACATCTCATTTCGTATTTAATTACACATGCCCTTTTCTCTAGCTTCATCCAATTGCAGAACTATCTGAACTGTAAAGTTCAAGAAATTGATACAGCAAATGTTAATTGCTATCAGAGATGCTTCTACTTGAGTAAAAAAATCTTCTTTCTTAAAGGAAAATCCAAAATACTGAAAACCTTGAAATTCAAGCATCCCTCTCAGTTTAATTTGTTGGACTCAGCACGTACCACCAAGCATAGAGGATTCAAACTCATCGCCCCAGTCTGCTGCTACAGTCTCCTACATCTCCCTCTTGCAGTAATTGCACTCTTAAGCCAGCACTGCTCTGCCAGGAAGCCCTTAGAGCTTACACCATCTACTACCTGTACTGCAGCCACAAAGGTTCACACAGACTGTTCAAAAGGAAAGTTAATTCCACAGGGCAGTGCCTCTGACAATTAAATCCATTTTGAGCTGAGTTACATCTTACTTGGATAGAGCCCACAAGTTTTACATGAAAAGCTCAGACAAGTCAGTTCAGTAGCTACACACCATTGACACCATCTGGGATATTAAGCCCTATGAGATTCATTGTCAAATTAAGTTATGACCTGTCCTGCCTTTCTTATAGGCAGATGCTGGAATGTTTATACAATGTTTGCCTCCTTCCACAAAAAAGGTATTAGATTAGATACCATTCTTCATTTTAGGAAACTAAACTGTTCTTATTTCCACAAAAATTTGTCGCAACACATTAAAGAAGTAAAAACCACACTTAAGTCTCTGCACCTCCCCATCAGCAGAGAAAGTTCCTAATGTTTGCTCCCCAAAGGGCCTTTAAAGTCAGTCACTGCACAAACATGGCCCTTAGGCACTGCTGCTACACACATTTCAGTGAAAATTCTCAGCTTCTGTACAAGAGTACTTCTGTTTTCACCTGGTACAGTGTCTGAACTTATTTAAAAAATTAAAGCTTAAGTCTGTATGTTGCTTTGCTAGTTATTAAGCATAATACCCAGTTTTAAAAATAAAGATTTTCACACACTTCACATTAAAAACCATCTGGGAAGGGATGGAAAATGAACATCAGTTTTGCAACACCACAGTGTTAGTAGGAACTGTGTAATTATAGATAAGCCTTTTAACTGATGTTAACAAAGTCACTCTTGAAATAGAAAAATTTAGAGACCTCCTACGTTACTTTCACACAACAGATGTGCAGTTCATCTATTTAGGTTTAGAAGGATGAAAGAACCATACAACTATGCCTGAAATGACAAAATCTAACTCAAAACTGATTGTCAGATAGTAACATAAGGCCCAGTGAAAAATAAAGATTTTTGACAAGGTTAAAAAGCTGTCTTTAAGCTTAAGTCAACTACTTATGCCACAAACACATACTCTAAAAATAGTTTCATACCTCCCTGAAAATACTACTGTAGTTTAAACAAGTTCCTGCTCAAACAATGGACACAGCATGAGACAAGCACTAGCTGCTACAGATGATTAAGAAGTTTAGACAAATGCTATACTGATTTATAATGGCATAAAATAAAGTTGTGTTGGGGGGGGGGGTTGGTTGTCTGTGGTTTCTTTTACATGTTTGGAATTTAAGCCCACTTACAGGCTTTTTATTCTGATGCAACACATGTTAAGGAATTTTTTTAAGTTTTGAAACCAGCAGTTGAGTATTTCTAACAGTTGTGTTGCAACATAGGAAGTATACAACATAGTATCTGTATAGCACCTTACAAAGTAGAGTAAATAAAGCTTAAGATGACCAAAAAAGGTTCATCACTTTCTACAAAATAATTCATTAACCTGTTTTACTGCAGTACTTTGAAGAGGTTTAAAGTAAGACACCTAACTATTAGTGAAAGGAAGAGTCTAAATATTTGACTGGAAATGAAGATCCAGCTGAACACCTCAGCTGGTGCTACTCAAGTCCTTAAAACTCTGCAAAAAGCTCTAATCCCCATTATTTCTCAGAGCAAAAACTCCTGCTCATGTGTAATTCTCTAACTCGCAAAAAAAAAAAAAAAAAGACAACTTTCCAGGCCAAAAAAGCAGAGTCATTCATAAATTTTTCACACAACAGAGGTGTAGCTGGATACAGGCTCCCAGGCTCTAGGTACCACACTTAATATCTGCCATTCCTCCTCTCACTCCTGCAGAAGTTGCTTTCAAATGGAGGCTAAGACATCTCACATGTTTTTATTAACTAGAAGACCAGGAAGATTAAAGTTCTATTTCCATGAAATATCATGACAGTAGGAAAGCGATCCAAAAATACATGACACTATCTTAAGTGAGTCTGAATGACTTTCATAGCTTAGGCAAAACTGCCTCTGCTTCCCACAAAAGGCTCTTTTATCTGCTAAGGAAACCACATCCCTGGAGGCATTTAAAAGGCAACAGTGGACCAAATACTAGAAAAATATATATTGTGGGAAGCAATCATGCATCAACAGAGAATGAGACAGAATGATTTAAGACATCTTTCCTCAGCCATGACTTCCACAGTTGTTTTTTACAGACTGATAGCCAAAAATAAATAGGTACTCACACAAAATTTGACTCAAACTGCTGTACATTATTTTTTATTTAATTTGAGAAAATGGGAGGTTTAATCACACTACATAGCAGATACATATTGCTTAACTTCAAAGAGGCAAATTTAACTCACAGTCCAAGTCAAAATACCTGGAAATTTATTAGACATCTGTTGTCCAGAGAGGTGCAGAGCTCAGGAATACCTGTGCTCTTCCGCCAGTGATGGTGATGACGGGACTGCCACAGGCCCTCACTGAAGTTTACTCCAGAAGTAAATGCCACAGCAGGAGTCATCTCAAGAAACTGCTCCCACATACCTGTTCCTCTCCAAAGAGAACTTCTTCCCGATCTTAGCAATTCCCTGGCCTCTTAACTGATTTCCAACGAACAAATAAAGCTTGACCAACCTCTAGCAGATTGAAGCTGACTTGCATTTCGTTGTTCAAAATCCTGCAGGCATAGCAGTAGTTTTTCTTCACTACATTGAAAGTTTAGAAAACCTGCAAGTATCTTACTGTACTCATTTTTGTTCAGACATTTGTCCTCCAAGACAAGGTGACTCTTAAAGAAAAGCCACACTCTGGGAATATTGAAGTCTTTAGCCTCCTGCACATAGGGGAACACTGCATAGGCAAAGAGCAGAAAACTTTTCCTTGAGGTCCATTGCTGACAATTTATTTTCAGCTATAAATTATGTTTATGCCTAGAATTACACAAAATGGATTTAAACCATTGATTTACTTAGCTGGACAATTTTGATACTATCTTGATATTTGAAATACAAATCATGTTATCTTTTGCTTTCTTGGTTTATGATCCCTTACAGAAATTACTACCACAGGAAGAAAAAAAAAAAAAAAAAACCAAAAAAGA